>CATIWQ010015582.1:0-11024 GCA_949673415.1 Euphorbia schlechtendalii
GAGATTAGAAAAGAACGAGTTGGCAGTCGTCCGTGGAGTAATAGCCAACCAAAAAATTTAATTTTCGGTAATAAACAAGCTGTCCAAATTGCGTTAAAATCTGTCGCTGGTTTGGGTCACCTAGGGGAATCATAAAATGAAGCACAAAACGAGGCTACAGTGTAGGTAAGATTACCTCCGAAGTCCCAAATAAATCTGTCCAAATCATTGTTGAATGTCAGCTGGCGGTAGTTGTCCGGTAGGGGCAGAATTCGATCAGATTTCAAGGTGTAGGCAGGCTGATTGCAGGTAGAGAAGTCTCGGATTTGAGTTGTTAATCCAGCAACGAAGTTGACCGCAGCGATCCCTCAGTGAGATATGTAAGGAAAGTTTCCAAAATGGCCTGGAATAATTGTCGGTGACGCATACAAAGTGGCAACCCCTCTCTACGTTGCAATCCTTCATATTACACAATAAAAATAAGTCCGAGAACAAAGATGTTAGCGATTGGTTCGCGATCCAATTATCATGCCAAAACAATGCAATCAATCCATTACCAATGACTACCCGATTGTTAGAGAATAGGTGTTTCCAATAAATCTCTTTACGAATGCAACACATCACAATGGATCTCCAAATTAGCTACAATCTAGTCGAAGCGATCTCCGATAAGCAATTCCAAGATGTAAAGCCTTGTAAATCTACACATATTGAGAACCATAAGGAGTCATGATTAGGCTCTCTCAATTTCCAAAGCCATTTGCAAAGAAGGCTACAGTTGATTAGCTTGAAATCCCGAATAAACAAGCCCCCTAAATTCAATGGCAAATTAACGGTAGCCTAGCTTACTTTTGAAATGCCATTGACCATTGAATTACCATGCCATAAGAAGTTCCTTATTAACCTTGTTAATGTAACATTAATGGAGGAAGGCAATCGAAATAGCGACATTAAGTAAATGGTTAGGGAAGTTAATACCGATTTAATTAGGACCAATTAGCCTGCGTACGAGAGATATCGTCCTTTCCAATTAGAAAATCAACTCTTGAACTTTGCAATTAGGGGGTCCCAAGATGATAATGGTAAACAATTGATGCAAAGTGGAGCTCTGAGATAAGTAATTGGAAACTTATCAACCCGACATCCTAAAGTAGCTGTGCACGATTGGATAAGCGGCTCCAAACAATAAATTCCAAGGAGAGAGCTCTTATGGTAGTTAATTTTGCAACCCGAAATCAGCTCAAAGCATTTAAGAATACACATAAATGGTCCAATTGAGTTCAAATCCATCGAAAGGAAGCAAAGGGTGTCGTTTGTGAATTGGAGCAAAGAAATGTCCTTCTGAGATGGATCCAACTTGAAACCTGGCAGTAAACCCTCGTTAATACTTGAGTCAATCAGTTGTTTCAGACCCTCGACTGCCAAGACAACAATAAAAGGTGAAAGCGGATCTCCTTGCTTTACCCCTTTGTGAAGATGAATTGGAGCACCATTAATGAGAATCGAGGTGGTCGAATTTTTTCTACAATTGGATAACCATGAGATCCATTTATTGTCAAAACTTATTTTCGAGAGAATCGCATCGATGAATTGCCAAGAGACGCTATCGAACGCTTTATGGAAGTCAACACGGTTGACAATTTTTGAGGCTAAGAAAGAGCAATCATGAATACTGCGGCCTTTGATGAAGACGAATTGATTATCAGACACCACGTGAGGTAAAATTGGTTGAAGTCTATATGCCAATAGCTTCGAGACGATTTTGTAAATACCATGGATTAGTTCAATCAACCTAAACTCGTGTAATGTAGAAGCTCCGGGAGTTTTCAGAATCAAGACTGTGTAAGATCCCTTGATGTTGGAAGGTAGTTTGCCAGTGGAATGGAACTCGTGTATGAGAGGCATGAAGTCTGGTTTGATGTCCTCCCGGAAATGTCTGTAAAAGTAAAAATTGAAACCATTGGGGCCAGGTGATTTATTTTCTCCACATTTCGAGACACAATTATATACTACCTCTTCCGAAAAAGGTGCAATCAATGATAAATTTTGTTCTGCGGTAACCCTCTTAAAATTCAGACGGTGAAGTGAAAATGGAATAGCTGGGGCACCGGAGAAAAGGGCCGAATAAAAATTCCTCACCGCATTGGTAATGTCCTCAACGCGAGTGGTTAAAATCATGTCAATTTCCAATTCAAGTATTCGATTGTTACGAAAATGGGCTGAAGCTATACGATGAAAAAATGATGTGTTATCATCTGCCAATAAAGTCCACGAGACCCTTGCTTGTTGATGGCGGAGGCTTTCGGAGTTATTTCGGAGCTGCTGAAGTTTAGTTTTGTGGCGGCCCAATTCCATTGACGAGGCGGCGGGAATGGGGCGTGTTGCATCACTAGAGGTGTAGCTAAGAACCAACGAGTCTAGCTCTTTAATTTTCCGTTCAAGGCTGCCGAAATGTTCCATGTGCCACTGTTTTATTGCTTTCGCGAGATGGTTTAGTTTGAATGCCAAATCCATGCCCCCATAATTGGACCGAATTTCAGCCCATTTTTGTTTGATAAACAACAGAAAATTTTGATCATCCCACCATAAGTTGAGCGAGCGAAACGGACTTGGACCGGAGGAGGGGGCTGCCCGAGATGTGAAGATTAATGGCAAGTGGTCTAATAGAGCTGAGTCGATAGTGGTTAATGGCATATTCAACCATAGATCAGAAAAATTTAATGACGATAGAACTCGATCAATGCACGAATAAGAGACGGAGTTATGCCATGCAAAGGTAAATCAAGCAGTTTCCCTTCACGAACGAAATCTTGGAATGCGGTCATGTTTAGCGTCACTCTATTATTAGACCTCTCCGAAGCAACGAGAACTTCATTGAAATCTCCACAAATCAACAAATTCTGAAATTCCCGAGTGAAAGGAAGAAGCTCTTGCCACATGGTGTTTTGTAAATCACCATCCGTTGAGCTATAAAGAGCAATAACGTGATAGTCCACTTGAGCTAAAGTGTACTTAAAGATGATCCATCTTTCTGACTATCCATTATATATGTGTATGTCTGTGTTCATGGACAAATTATCCAAATTATTGTTATTTCAAGAGCAGTAGTTGTTTGGATGTCTGTATGTAGTATGCTTGAGGTTTTGGATGATAACAACTTCATGGAAAGAACAATTATCAGAAGAAATTTTAGACAGAGGAAATTTCTCTCTCATATATTAGATTTACTACATCATTCATATTTGAATGGTGAAACGAGATTGAGAAAAAAATATGCTGTCAAATATAGTCCGCTATGTTTATACACGCACTAGTATTGAGGTAAAGTATCAATAAGGTTTAAGAAAAATAGTGAATAAAAAAATGAAGTTGCAGGCTTTTGAAATATTGCATATATGTGTTTCAAAAAACTTTAGTGCGACTTCATTTTTATCGGGTGAGTGCAAATGAAGAAAATGAATCACAAAATTTCTTCTTTAGAATAAGTATGTGACTATTAGTCGCTGAGGTTAAGACGGAAATTGTGGATTTTAGAGATTCCAGGTTTGAATCACATCCAGGTGGATTGTGAATTTTTCTTTTCATTTAATGTAAGATCAAATGAGGTAAATAGCTTTTTTTTTTTAGTATGTGGCTGTTAACTAAATTATTTTCTTATACAGTTATATAACCCCTCCAATTCCTAATACTATTCATTTTAGACTTTTAATAAAAAACAAAGATATTTAATGAACCACTAAAATGATTAATTTATTTCTTTTACCTTACAATAAAATTTTTTTATTTTTATTTACCAACTTATAAATTAATGTACTTAATTTCTTTGTCTAAAAAAAATATGAAGTCACCTCGAACTTTCAAAAACTCTAAATAACTCCCTAAACTTGAAAAAAAGAAAAAAAGATAAACATGCAAATTTCATAATGTGTAAAATTGAACAAAAACTCTTACTAAATTTAAGAAACAAACCCAAATTTTAAAATCCGTTGTTAACAATAATACTCATAAATTGCATATAAATTAAGAAACATACCCAACACATCCAAAGAGACACTGAACTAGCATTGACATAACTAAGCAATCACAACACTCAAATGCAACAATAGTGGCTAATGTAACACCTAATTGCAATGGGTTGACTAGTGCAAATGTTTAATTGTAATGGTTGTTGTAAATGCAATGCATAATTGCAACGTTAGATAATATTATTCAATGCCTAATTGCAACATTTGAGACTAGTGCAACACCTAATTACGACGTTTATAGGTAATGCAATGCTAGCTGCAACAGTTTGTTATGGACAAACCGAAAAAGAAAAATCATTATATTGAAACGGTTTATTATACCTATTGTAACGGGTATTTCAATTTTATCAATGGTAATGGGTTGGTTTATTGCAACAACAAATTCAAAATTTGCCAAAATTTACTTTAGCGGGAGCCAAATTGGCGAAATTTCACTACCCTCCAATTTAATTTATAATTCCATGAAATTTCCAAAACCTTAATTCTCAACATTCATTTTACCCTTTACAATTTACACCAACTTCTTAGCTTGACCTAAAACATGAATCTATCAAACCTTTTCTTCGAAATTCACCTCACCCATGTGAATGGTGTAAATACCGTATATAGAATATTGAGATTAAAGGAAGTTATATACACAAGTACTGACTATTTACAAGAGACCTTAATTAAGAAGACTCATATAATGTATAGGCTTTTACACTAAATAGAAATACAAAAAGAAATATACTTAATACCCTCCTCAAGTTGAGCATGAAGATGAAAAAATGCTCAGCTTGTCTCGAAATGGCACAAACCTATCTTTATTCAACGGCTTTGTTAGGATGTCGGCAACTTGCTCTTGTGTTGGTGTATAAGATACACATAGCGACCCTTTTGACACATGATCATGAATAAAATGAAAATCAACTTCAATGTTCTTGCTTCTTTGATGATAAACCGGGTTTACCATGAAATAAGTTGCTGATAAGTTGTCAAAACAAAGATGCGGTGGCCGAGACAGTCTGAAACCAATTTCGCCTAACGAGATTTCCAACCAGCCAATTTCTGACGCACCCGTTGCTAGTGCGCGGTACTCTTCCTCCGTTGATGAATGAGACATCGACTTTTGTTTCTTTGAACTCCACGAGACAAGATTCCGACCTAGATAGATAGCGTAGCCTACAGTAGACTTTCGATCATTCAGACTGCCAGCCCAGTCAGCATCAGTATAACCATGCAAAAATAATGCGGAATTACGATGTAAGAAAATACCATGGTCCACCGTGCCTCGAAGATAACGTATAAGCCACTTAACACCTTGCCCATATACCATTGTTGGAGCATGCATAAATTGTGAGAGTTTGTTTACAGCAAAAGCAATGTTCGATCATGTGAGTGATAGATACTAAAGACTACCTAGAACACAATGGTAGTTTGTAATGTCTGTGTACGAGTCATCGAGACCTGACATGAACTTCTCTTTAGAGCACATAGGTGTGGAAATGGATTAGAGCTAAGCATCCCTTATCGATGAAGAAGATCTCGAATGTATTTGGACTGGCACGAAAACAAGCCACTCGAACGCCAGGTAGCTTGCATGCCAAGAAAACAGTCAAGATTGCCCAAGTCACGAATGACAAACTCATGTTGAAGAGAACCAACAAAATCAGTAATTCGGTTTGAATCATTACCCATGACAAGAATGTCAACATAAATGAGGCAAAAAATCATAACAGATTTATCCCGAAACCAATAAAGAGAAACGTCAGATTTTGAACCATGAAATCCAATACTAATGAGAAAATTAGTTAGATGACGGTGCCATATGCGAGGTGCTTGTTTGAGTCCATAAAGAGATTTATGAAGTTGGCAGACATGATCAAGATATTGGGGATTTACATATCCAGGTGGTTGTACCATATAAACTGTTTCGTTTAAATTACCATGGAGGAACGTGTTTGAAACATCCAACTGCATGACATGCCACTAAAGTGAGACTGCTAAGGATAGCAACAGCTGAATAGTTCCGGGTTTGATAACCGGACTGTAAGTTTCAAAGAAATCAATTCCCGGACGTTGATGAAAGCCTTTGGCAACAAGTCGGGCTTTGTAGCGGTCGATTGTACCATCAGGCATCTTCTTAACTCGATAAACCCATTTGCAACCAATTGCATTGTGTGAAGAGGGAGGAGGTACCAAAACCCAAGTACCATTTTGAACAAAAGCATTGTATTCCTTGGTCATCGCACTACACCAATGATCATGCTTTGTTGCCTGTGTATAACACGACGGTGTATCAACAACATCCAATAAATCGAATGGAACTCGAGGTTTGAGGGAACATGCTAAGAATTGGGTGGTCATCCGTTTAGGAGAAGGTGGGTTATTGTGAGTTGTTGTGATGGGTTGAGAAGCGGGTAGGTTAGGAGAGGAGGTGAGGTCGACAGTGAGGTTGAGGTTGGGTGAGGTTATGAATATTGGGTTGGTTGAAGTTGTGGTGGGTGGCAATGGTGCAGGTGTGGTGAGTTGCAGTGTAGTCGTGGGTAGGGAATTAGAAGGTGGTAATGGCGGTGAAGTGGTATGATTGGGTGTAGAGTTGGGAAATTGGATTCATAACGCTGGAGTAGTAGGATGCACGAGATCCGATTGCTTTTCATCATCCTTCTTTGAAAACGGGAAAACCTGTTCATAAAACAACACATAGCATGAGACAAAGAATTTAGAATATACAAGATCAAGACATTTGTAACCTTTATGAATTTTGTTGTAGCCCATAAAGACACAAGGACGTGATTTTAGATCAAATTTATATTTTGCATGGGGTTTGAGCCATGGATAACACAAGCAACCAAAGACTCGAAGATGGGGATCAAGAGGTTTACCAAATAGAATTTGAAAAGGTGATTTCATGTGAAGTTGTGACATGGGAGTTTGATTTATGAATAAATTGGATGTGTCAAATGCATAGGTCCAATAACAAGGAGGCATATGGGCTCGATGCATGAGTGACAAGCCATTTTCAATAATAAGTCTATGTCTATGCTCAACTGACCCATTTTGTTTGGGTGCGTGTGGACAAGATAGGCGATGAGAGATACCATTTGCCAATAAATAATCTATGAGAGCAATGAATTCCCCTCCACCATCAGATTGGAAAGATGGAATAGTGGTGGAAAAATATTTTTCAACAATGGTTTTGAATTTTATGAGCACCTCTTTGACGTCAAATTTATGTTTTAGAAAGCATACCCAAGTGTATTTGCTAAAATGATCCAAAACCACAACATAATAACGAAAACCGTCAATAGACATAACATGTGATGGCCCCCAAATGTCTGCATAAATAAGTTCAAGAGGCCGTGATGACACAGATGATGAAAGCATAAAGGGTAAATTATGACTCTTTGAAATAGAACACGAAGAACACAAGAATGATTAGAAGCAGAATACTTAATTTTATTAGAATTCAAAAATTGCCTAATAATAGAAAAGGATGCATGTCCTAGATGGTCATGCCATAAAGACAACAAAGCTAAATTAGCTGAAATTTGAGAAGTCGACACGAAAAGAGAATAAAGACCATTGTTACTCCGACCCTTGTACCTGATCTGCCCCTTTTTCAAATCCTTAATAACAAAAAGATTAGAGAAAAATCCAACAGAAACAGGATTAGAATCAGTTAGTGCATAAACAGATAATAAATCATGAGAAGAACTATGAATACAAAGGATATCACGAAAATTATAAAGACAATTACCAAGACGAAATTTAGATGAAGCCACATGAGATATAGAGAGTTTAAAACCATTACCAATTGTGACTTCATCGAGACCAGAGTACTCTAAGTGAAAATTTAGATTTCCCAAATCTGAAGTAAGATAATGAGAGGCACCGGAGTCCATGATCCAAAGTTGATGATTAATAGGTGTGGTGGCTATGTTGGAAGAGAGGCTTATGTTTAATTTGGGAGAGGAGCAGGTGTACGGGCAATGTGGTATATGCCGTGATAGTTATGACAAACTGCATGTTGAGAATACGCGTCATAATTAGCAGGAGGTGGGATATGTGGCAGAGGTGGAGGAGCAATTATTGGCCGAGACTGGTACTAATTTGAAGCATGTTAATTAGGATGGTTGGAATAGCCAGATGCATGATAATAAGGCTGGTTTGAGCATACAGTTTAACCACTACACCCATGGCCAAACGAACGCCCACCATGGCTGCCCCTGTATTCGCGACCTGACTCCCGAAAATCGCGACCAGCAAGAGGTTGAGAGGCATGCATGGAGGTTGGAGGGACACTTTGAGAAGAGTTGTGGTTTAATTAGCGTTCTGCTATGAGCAAAAGGCCAAAGATATCATCGAAGTGAATGGACTCAAGTTTAGCTTCCATGACATATTTGAATGTGCCATATTGATCTCCAAGTCTCATAAGAATTGCATCCACAAGATCATCTTCATTCATGGAATAACCTAGAGTACCCAATTTGTTATAAATACTATTTGTTTACAACATATATGTTCTAATGTCACTACGCCATAGATGACCTGTCGCAACTAGAATGGTTGGTGTTGCATTGAAGTGTTGCAATTTTTTAAGAAAAAAAAGAATTTTTCGAAACACATTATAAAAAGTGTTCTAAAAATGTTGCAATAGATATGTTTGTTGATCAAATACACTTTCATCGCAACATTTTTAATCTAACCATTGCTAAAAACATGGTTAACAGTGAAAATTTGACAGGCGGGAAATCACCCACTTGTTAATGGATGGAAAAAATTAATTAACAAATTAAAAAAAATAAAAAATTCAATAAAAAAATATATAAATCACAACTTTTTTCCTCTCGCTCGGTTCGTGATTTCTGTGAAAAAATACCTAAATCCCTGCTAATTCAATTTTTGGGTATCAAACCTTACATTTTCCCTTATCTCAAAATTTGAGTCCTGCCACACCTGAACCTGAAGATCTTGCTCTTATCCTTACAGTAACCATGGCAGTTTGTTCATCCTCGTTGCTTTAACATCTTCTCATCCTCTTCTCTCAGTCCATCATTCTTCTTCTTTCAATTCCTCATCCGACGTCGCCCTAAAAAGCATCTTTTTGTTCCCTCTGCTACCAAAGAAGCTGTTTCTGCCCTTAATTTTGTGCCTCTAATGATGACGGCCTCAATTTGACTCAGTATAATGAAGGTCTAATATATCTCCTTTCTTTATAAATGCAATTGTCGAGGTTGAGTTTTCCCCTCTATGCTTTTTCTGATGAAAAAAATTAGGGATTATTGTGGTTTATTTATGTTTTGGTGTATGAATTTTGTTCAAAAATTCTTCTTAAGATATTGGAATTGTGTGTTAGCCTGTTAGAGACATTACCGCCTGTTTTCATTTTAGTTGAATAACTCGTTCGAAATTTATATTCAATTTCAGGTGGAGTACAGAGTGCAACATCCGCTCACGGCTTACCTCGGCCAGCCTTGGTTGTTCGCAATTTAATGGAGCAGGTGACTATTTATTTTTTTTCTTTGATGTTGCTCTCAACTTATAAATTTTAATCTACATGATATAATTGTTCTCAATCAATTTTCATTTCTAATGAAGGCTAGATTTGCTCATTTATGTATTGCAATGTCTTGAATGCATCATCGAAGAGAAGGATATCCCTTTGGTTCCTTGGTCAATTTCGTACCAGATCCGACGGGGCGTAAGTTTTCAAATTTTAACTTGTTTACTATAGTTTTTCTATTTCTCTGTCAGAATCTTTGATCCTTGAATGTTATCTATCAGTGCTTTTTCTGGTGAAACACATCACGAATCCAAGTTGATTTTCTTAATTTCCAATTTGTTTTTTCAGTATGATGAAAATCCTTATATGTAGAAGAGAGATGATGTTAAAGTGGATTTTATTTAGCTTCAGCAATATTTGGTCTTAACCATCATAATGAAAGAGGTTTTAAAAAATGATAAGTCCAATATATATAGCTTTTCTATGCATAGCATACTTTCATATATTGATTTAGTTTAGTACTTGAAGATCAAATAATTTCCTTCTCTCTTTTGGCCATCCGTACACGGAATTTGTTAGCGGATCCTAGGTGCACACTTATTGTGCAGGTCAGTTCAAGATTTTTCTATTATGAAAAAGTTCGAGGTGATTTACATCTTTATAGAGGGTTGAAGCTTAAAGCAGTGTTCTACTTACTCTATTGCATCTAAAACTCACACCCTATTAATATTGTTTAAATAAGCGTAGTAAATAGTTACTTTTAAAGATTTTGCATTTGGCTTATGTTTTGGTTATCTAATCAGTCTCTCTCATCTAATCAGCCCTTATTTCTAACTTTGCCTCCTCTTAGTGTTGATTTGCTCGCTAATTTCCATAAAGATCACAAAGTATGCAGTTGAATATTGCATTTAAAATCAATGTTTGCTTTGCAATTCATATTAGTTCTCATATTCTTAACCTTTTGTTCTGCATGATAAGAAGATTTTAAGACAAGAACTAATACAGCTTATAAGACAACTTGTAGGGGAAATGTTGTTGATTGCAGTGATCAAGACTTTTAGAAGCTAGGTAAAAACACTTCACTCTGATTAAAGTAGCTTTATTACTTGAGATAATATGTTTTGATTTCTCTTTTCAAAGATCTACATTCATTCAAACTCTTATTGTTGGATGAGATCTTGAATTAGAAAGAAAAATATTCATCTGGCCGTGGACATGATATTGAACTAGAGTTAGTAAATTCTAATTGACAAAGGTAGTGAGCTGGAGGGTAATTATATTTATTTAACAGACATGTGTTGGCGGGTGAGAGGAACTGAAAGGCATTGAGAATTGTATTTCTATTCGTCTCGTATTCGCTTATAGAGTTGGTTCTACTCAGTGAGTAGAGAGGGAACCTCAAGTTCTTTGAGAATTTAGTGTCAGTTCAGTCTATCCTTTTTTCCTTTCATTATTGAAAATTTCGCATTTCAATCTTGTTTCCTATTAGTTATATCACTTAGCAGAGACAGATCTATCAACTTTATTTCTAATTT
>CATIWQ010015583.1:0-40265 GCA_949673415.1 Euphorbia schlechtendalii
ATCATGTTTAATATGAGTGTGTGTGTTTTCAAGTGTCTGCACTAAGATTCGTGGTTAGCATGGCACATTTGTACAATGCATGATGAATCGAAAAGCAGTAAACACTTATCACATAGCACACAATATCTTTCTTCCAACCATGCAACTCCAGCACATAGGGTTTTTGGCTAGTCTCTATCCTAAGTTTGGTTCATCTTAGTACTGTGAGGATATTAAGGAGCGCACCTGTAGGAAAATATAATGCATGATCGCGTGTTTGGGTAACACCCTAGGGAAAATTCCTATGGCTTATTTACATGAGGATTTATAAATGGGTTGCTGATGTAGAAGGTTCTTGTTGCACTAAAATACACTCCAAGCCTCTCCCCAAATAGGTTTTAACGAGGGAGGTACATGCGATATGGCAATAAGTGCTCCACTCGCTCAAGTACTATCTTTTCTCAGAGAGGTAGATTAGTATAAGAGAGAGCTTTGCGGTAATAGGGGGACCTTAGACTTATAGGCTAATCCCTTCTACTACAATGCGTTATTATGAATATGTCAAAATTAAGAGAAAATGGAATAATGTGATCAATAATTTCGGCACTTATCCAAAATCTAAAACCTTTGAAAAACAAGCTTTTAGAAAAAAAATTCCCCAGCAAAGTCGCCACTGTGAGCGGGCGACATGGAGCGATGGGCCGAGAGCACATTGATTATAGGCGCGGTCCACCGGGGTATTTTAAAAAGAAAAGCACCGAGTCAGGTACTTGGGAAAAAGGTTGAAAGAGGAGGCGAAAACAATTTTAGAACAGTTCGAACCCGAATCCACCGTCTCATAGTGTGGAGTTGCCACCTAGATTAGCTCTTTCCAGGAATTAGAGTCTTGTGAGGCTTAACATCCGGGGGACGGCCCACTAAGACACAGAGATTCAGATTCTGGATAAGTTGCTTATTTCTCATTGGATCACATTATATTACATCTACAGAAACTCGTATTTTCTTGACTGTGCACATTCGTGCGTAGGTCATTTTTTATTTTAAATGCATGATTCGCGTATGACGAAAATAATATACCATCCACAAGGCAAAATAATAAACCATCCACAAAGCAATAAGTAAATGCGGAAAATAAATGCCAGAAATAAAGATTACAAGGCTTCCAAAAATCGAGGGATGCAACCACTCGCTAACCTATTAATTACATTTCCAAAAAAAAATGAAACTACGATACCCGAAGGAAAATTAAAATCCTAAACATATATCTAATCCTAATCTACCTGCATCCATAAAGGTTAGCACAAGGGATATCACATATATGTTTGATTTTGAATTTAGGGTGGCCCGTGTGGCCTAAAAAAATCAACTGCGATAATGTGTTTGTTATTTAAATAAAACAGTTCATTTTATTAGCATGTTGGTTGCTCATTTTAATTAATGAAATTGCTCACATGGTAAATTGGCAAGGGTTGTTATCCGGGAATATGTTTTATTCCCTTCGTGGGGCTGTTTTAACATACATCTCCTTTTAATAAAGAAAAATAGATGAAGAAGAATTACAACATTTGAATAAAATAAAAATCCTAGGTTCACAAATGAAATCAAAAGAAGAAGAAGAGCACCGAAAGCACCGAAATTGCAATTCTAGGAACTCAGAGGCTTACCCTTACGAAATGAATCCACTTAGAAGATATCCGATAGACCATTGAAAATCCTCCTCATCCTTTAGTTTAGGTAAAAGTTGTTGTGAAAGTCCAAAAATGTTCGTTTAGTTTTTGGAAATTGAAGCAATTCTAAAAGCTATATTTTGTCTGTAAATTTTTCAGAGTCCCGATTACCAAAAAAGACCTAACTATTTATAGGAGAAATCCCGAAAATCCAAAAAAGGTAAGTTTTCCCGGCGAGGGTCTTACCGGAAAAAAGTTCGGCGAGGCCCCTCCCTGCGTCTTTGGTGAGCTCGCCAAACCTTGGCGAGGCTCGCCTCGCCAAAGCCCATTTCTTGGTGAGGCCTGCCTTAGACTTGGGATTCAGTCTCCCTCGGGTTTCTATTTCTAAATTTTTTATTTTTTTTATGTATTTTCGTAATTTTTTTAATTAATTTCTGAATAAAATTAAATAACGTTCTTCTGAATTTAGAGACGAGGAGGATTCCTATTTGAGTACATCTGGATACTCAAAAATTGTGTGATTCAAGAATAAAATCCCAAAAAGCCATCATCATTGAACGTACGAGCTGGTACAAAATCCCGTGCCCACAGATATCAAGCAAAGAAGTAAAGTTCGACGCATTCGAAAGTTCAAAAGCCTCATTGGCAGAATTCGTTAACATAAAAGAGTTTAACATACTAACTAACTATTACATTATTAGTATCTTCATCCTCCACATGTGGAGGGTCTTCTTTCCCAATGATCACCTTTTCATATTAGTTCTCATTAGCTGGTTTCCCCACAGGTGTGTCCAGGGATTCTATTTACTCCAGCTTATCAACTTTCTCATGCACCTCATCGTAAGAAGTGAAAGTGTTGGTCCTGAGCCTCTGTTGGTAGACTGGCAATACCCCGACAAATAGCTTTACAATCATCTCAAACAAACTAAGCTTATTTTTTGTAGCACCTAGGTGGCTATCCATTTATTATAATAGGGCTTGAACAATTCCTTGGGTCTTTGCTTGATAACCTTGAGATGTCTAATGGTGGTATTTATTTCAGAATTGAATCTATATTGCTCTATTAAGGCCTCTGAGAGGCGCTTCCAGTCATGATCTATTTCCAGGGGTAAGTTGTTATACCATTCATTGGCTATCCCTTCTAGTGTAACAATAAAGAGTTTAGCCAACATCTTGCCACCCATCCTCATAGCTCTCATCATAGTCTAGTAGTTGATCAAATGTGATCGATGATCTTTGTCTCCCTTATACTTCACTAATCCTGGCATTACAAAGTTTTCGGAAGCACACATCATCATGTGCTACCAGAGGGATATGTTAGTAGTTTGGCTGGAAATTCTGGAATTGGCTAGCGTGAGTAGCAAAAAATTATTGCCATAGTTCTGCTATGTTGGGAGGTAGATACTAGGGGACCATCCCATCAGTCCCTATTTGAAAGTTGGGCTGAGGAGGAGTGAACATTACGATCCTTTGGTTAAACTAACCTTGGGGGATTGTGGTGCCTCTAGGAGTGACCATAAAGTTGGGAGTAGATGGTGTCGGGCTCATGATTGGATATTACGATGGTTGGACCGTGAAGTTCAAGCCTATGTTGAAGGAGAATGGGGCACTCAGATTCTAAGAGACCGATGGTTTTGAGGCAATGCTTTGACGTGGTGGAATAAAACTAGATAAAGGTCTAGCTTTTCTTGTAAGTGAAGTTGATTGCTGCTAACTCGAATCGAATCGACCTGAACCAACCAACTGTTGACCAACTTGGCCCTGATTAAATTGATTCTGGGGTAGAGCAACCCGGAAGGCATTAACTTACATTAACCCTAAATGATTATTACCCCAAAAGTTTGACCTATTTGAAACTGATCGAACATTCCCGAAACTTTACTAAATTGATTCTGTGCTTGGGATAGCATTAACCCAATTTGGTCATGGTGGTATTGGGGTTGCGAGGTTCGTGTGCCAAATTGGGAAATAGTGGTAGGATTTCCAACTAGGCAACCTGATGATAGGTGTGTATTAGGAATGTAGTCCAGCCTCCAAGCCTTAGGATAGCCTGCAATAATTGGATCTTGGAGATTCCTGATTGTCTCAAAATTTGAGAGTCCATTTGTAGTATGGTTCTTTAGATGATGTGTAAGAAGGTGTAACTGTAGCGCTTGAGCAAGTTGATCACTACAGAGAATGGAACTTAGAGCGTTGGCTGGGATTTGTTGGATAATTGGCACCTTGTACGAAATTTGCTCATCTATCTCGCAACCACCTTGAGGATCCGTCATCCCGAAACTCTAACCTGAACCAAAGATTGATCTCCGATTCAAACCAAAATTTGAACTTGAACCCGAACCCAAATTTGAACCCTAGTCTTCACTGGAATCAATGTGTAAAATACTCTCATCTGGACGAGGCGAGGAGTCAGCCTCTTCCAGACTTTAACTAAAGTAAACATAATCGGACATCTTCATCAAATATGAAATGCATGTTTAACATACTTAATGTTGATGTGCGAAATGCATATGACGTAGCTGCATCACAAAGGGTTAATATGCCGTGATGTGATAAAATTCATGTTTGCTATTCCATTTGAAACAAACAAGGTTAGTCATTGGTAATAAAGACGTAACTCAAATGATACAAAATATGACCCATGTGGTGAGGCCTTGAGGTTGAGGTGACTTCTATTTGATGTCAAGGGTTGTGTTTATCAATCCACTTGGAACAAACTAGTCAGTTGCCATAATGGCCGTGTAGTAGTAAGCTTGTGGTTGAGGTGGGACTCTTGTTTTGTCAATCCATTTCGAACAATATAGGTTGACTTTCATAAAACATGTGTGGTACTAGGCTTAGTTTTGAAGTGTGACTTGTGTTTACCAATCCATTTGGAATAAACATGTTCATTACCGTAATACCTGTGTGGTAGTAGGGTGGTGGTTGAGGTGTAACTCATGTTTTGCCAATCCATTTGGAATAAAATAGGTTGACTTCCGTAATACCTGTGTGGTAATAGGCTTGGTTTAAAAGTATGACTTATGTTTGTCAATTCATTTGGAACAAACAGGTTAATTACCATAATACACGTGTAGTATGACTTGGTTTTAAAGTGTGACTTATGTTTACCAATCCATTTGGAACAAACATGTTTATTATCATAATGCCCATGTGGTAATAAGCTTGGTTTTAAAGTGTGACTTATGTTTGCCAATCCAGTTAGAACAAACAGGTTGATTAACGTAATACCCATGTGGTAATAGGCTTGATTTTAAAGTGTGACTTATGTTTTCCAATCCACTTAAAACAAACATGTTGATTGTCATAATACTAGTGTGGTAAAAGGCTTGATTTTAAAGTGTGAAATATGTTTACCAATCCAGTTGGAACAAACAGGTTGATTGCCATAATACCCGTGTGGTAAAGGTTTGGTTTCAAAGTGTGACTTATGTTTGCCAATCCATTTGGGACAAATAGGTTGATTATCATAATACCAGTGCGGTAAAAGGCTAGGCATTTTGAGAATTCACAACTGTGGATCTTTCTCGTGTTGTGAGGTGTCTTTGTTCGGCTTTTGCACAATTGTGCAAGTCTACGTAAATAGTGCATTGTACCTTTAGGTGTAAAAATCAACTACTTTATATAACTATTAGTGGGTTTGTTGTCCTGAAAGAGTAGAGGTTCGGGTGCCAAGTGGGCATCACTAGACTTTTAGAATTTGTGATCCTAATCATAGGTGACACTATCTTAGCATATTGTCTAAAGCTATGTGTGTGATATCGTTGTGACATCGAGTTTATGTTGGCATGATGACCATATCATAAATGAGTGGGTGCATAATCGTGTCTGCACAAAAGTTTGTGGTTAGCATGATGCTACATACGATGTATGATAAAAGGAAAGGAGAAAACACATATCACATAACATGCAACACACTTCCTCCGACCTTACATCCCCTCGCGTAAGGGTTAAGCTTCTAAATCTAAGCTTGGGTCATCTTAATGCCATGAGGTATTAAGAAACGCACCTGCAAGAAGATATGCAATTTGTTTTGGTTGACTTAGAGAAAGTATCTAAGGTTTCCTTATATGAGTAAGGTAATGGGTTGTTGATGTAGAAGGTTCTTGTTACACTATGATACACTCCAAACCTCTCGCCAAATAGGTGCGAACGAGGGAGGTACATGTGGTATGGCAACAAGTGACCCACTTGCTAAGCATCCTTGGTCACCATGGGTTTGCAAATGATACTTTCGCAAGCTTCTTGATAAAATAGGGATTCCTAATCTTAAAGGCTAAGCATCTAATGAATATGCTTTTGTTCGAAATACTGTAAGCATGGATTTAACTCATATAATGACTTTTTAATACTCATCCAAAATCTTTTAAACTTTTAAGATTATAAAAGAGATATCCCCAGTGGAGTTTCCACTATGAGCGGACGATGTTCAACTCGTGTGGTCGCCGTAAGGCGTAGGTGGACTTTCTACGATCCGCACCATTTTCCAACTTTTTACAATCAACGGACTTTCTATAGTCCGCACACCTTTTCTGATTGTTTACAGTCAACAGACTTTATACAGTCCACACCTTTCTTGACTTTCTACAATCTACGAACTTTCTATAGTTTGAACTTTTTCCGACTTTCTACAGTCAATGGACTTTCTATAGTTTGCATCTTTTTTTATTTTTTACAATCAACGGACTTTCTACAATTCGAACCTTGTCCAAATTTTTACAGTCAACTAACTTTCTACAGTTCGCACCTTTTTTTGGCTTTTTATAGTTAACGGGCTTTCTATAGTCATAACCTTTTCTGACTTTTTACAGTTAACAAACTTTTTACAATTCGCACCTTTCCTGACTTTTTACAATCAAACGAACTTTCTACAACAGTCAACGGACTTTCTATAGTTCGCATCTCTTCTTACTTTTTACAGTCAACGGGCTTTCTACAGTTCGAACCTTGTACGACTTTTTACAATCAATGAACTTTCAACAGTTCACACCTTTTCTGGCATTTTACCGTCGACGGACTTTCTACAGTTCGAACCTTTCCGACTTTTTACAATCAACGAGCTTTCTACAACTCCCACCTTTTTCTGAATTTCTACAATCGACGAACCATCTATAGTTTGAACCTTTTCAGACTTTTTACAATCAACTCACTTTCTACAGTTCATATCTTGTTTCCGACCTTTTTACGGTCAACGGACTTTTTACAATCTGCACATGGGATTTTCAACCTGAAGAGCGTGAGCATATGACTAATGTTCTTCCCTTGAATAGTTCTAGTGGTAGCAATTCACTAGAGGACAACCTTCAAGGGGTAATTATTGCAAAATGGGCAAATCACAAGGGGTATGGAGAGGCTGGTTCCCGACAAGGTCGCACCAGGATGAAAGCTTCCAATCATCATGAAGTTTCCACCCCAAAGAGTGCCAATCATGACCGATTAGGTATAATCTCTAAACCTCATTGCTGTTTCAATCATGAGAACATACTGATCTCATATTAGCAATGATCCCATAAAGGGCAGCTTGTAAGCACGGGATTTCGCTCTTGACTCGCGAGTTCGATGATGAAGCTGTAATTTATTTTTCCCTTGCTAGTTTTTCACTTTTTATAGGATTATGAATTCATCTAGAGGAAGCTTACTTTGTTTCTTTGAGCCTTAACCTTTTTTAGGCAATTTTAGCACAAAAAGCTCAAGGAAAAGAAGCCATGCCGTTAACAACATGGCTAATGTCGTTATGGACATTGGCAATGTTGTTAACAACATCGACTTTCCAACAAAACAAAAATTGCATTTTCTACAATTTTCAACCAAAAAAGGTGATTTTTTCCCACATGCTTAGACATGATCACTGAAAAACAACTCCCCACACCTTACCTAAGACCTTTTATATCAAATCTTCACATGGGATCTTGTAAAAATTTGAAAAGCAAAGGCTAAAAGCATGACTTAAGGATAAAAAGGAGTTTACTTTGGATTGAAGAGACCTCCATAAAGATAGAGCTGGAATTTCAATTATTTAGGGGGACTGAATCTTGGTGATAACATTGGGAAGAAAGAGAGAAAAAGATCAAGAGAGCATGGGAGAGGATTCATTCTTGTGTTCTTAAGCAAAACCCCAAGCTTTGATCACCAACACTTGGGATTTCAGGTTAGTTAAATTAACTTCATGGAAAGGGTATGAAATTGGGTCACAATGGTCCACGTGTTCATCTCTTAAGCAAATTTAAGGTTTAGTTCATCTTTTAAGAAAGACTTGAGGTGTAGAGATCATTTAAGCAAACTTGAGGTTTAGAGATCACTTAGGCAATGCTTGAGGTTTAGAATTGAATGGAGAGTCTAAAACATTTTTATCACTCACTTGAAGGTGACTACACCTTTTCAAACATCTACTTTGGTAAGGAATAGATCTCTTCCAAAGATTTTCAGTAAATCACCAACCAACAACCAAATTCAACCAAAAAGAAACAAAGAGAGCTTCCTGGAGGACTTTGTGGACCTTAAATAAAGTAGATTCATGACTATGGGGGAAGCCTCTGAGTTCCTAGAGTTTTTGCTTACATTTATATGCTTGCTTTTTGAAGTTTCATTTTCTTTTCGGTTATTTCCATTTTTGCACACCCAACTGTTTTATGAGAATATCAGTATTATTTTAAATCATTTTGAGTATTTTGTTTAAATAAAAATATTCTAAACATCTTGAGCTTTCTGTAGCGATAAAGATTATCTAAATCATTTAAGTATAGAAAAAGTTATGATCTTTTGAAGTTTCAGATTTTCATCTTGCTATTTCTGCTGTTTCCATGTGTTTTCTGCAGGTCTGTAACTTCGATGTTGTTAACAACATTATTAATGTCATTAATGAAATCATGACATCATTTGTAATTTCATTAATGATATTTCTTTGGCAGAATCAAGTTTTGCTTCGTTTTGCTCTGTTTCGAATTGTTTAGGCCCGAAACGAGCCACTAAAACCGTTCTGAGTTTGGAAAAGCATCTTTGGGGGTAACAAACTTCTAAATTGTAATTATTTAGGAGTTATATATGATTTTTTAATGTATTAATACATTGATTAAGGTTTGGAGTAGCAACGGAAGCTCTTTGGGTTATCCATGTCGATATCGCCCCTTCATAGGGAAGTCGGTAACAATATGGATGACATCGTTACCGTTGTTAACCCAAACAATGGCTATGTTATGCATGTTCAGCCTAGATATATGTTTCTAAATATTATTTTATGTTACACACACGAAGGGCACTCAAGTTCCCGAACAACCGACTAAACAATACGACATGCGGCATTTTCACTAATAAAAATGACCAACATAGTTAAAAATAAAAATGAACCATTTTGATAGAATAAGAACTTCGAAATCTTCATTATTTTTACCTCGACCACATGGGTCTTTCCAAAATCCAAGTCGAGCATATATGGTACACTTGGTACATATCTGCGCTGTGGAAGATCCCTTGTGCTAACTTTTGTGGATGTAGGTAGTTTAGGATAGATGTATGTTAGGGTTTAATTTCCTTCGGGTATCGCATTTATCAAATGTAACATTTGTTAGACATTGATGTATTTAGGTGATTTGTAAATCCTCCATCCCTAGATGTAGTTAAACCCGTAGACTAGGTGCATTTACTTTCCTATGTTTTTACTTTCTCGCACTTTATTTATTTACCGATTTTCGCCTGCGCTCTAAATAACCAAAAACATCTAGATTGAATTGAAATATCGTAAATGTGGTTTCCAAATGAGAATAATGTTAACTCAAATAACTATGAAGTAACTCATCCAGGACCTGAATCTCTGAACTATGGTATTGCTTTGGCTTAGCGGATCTAAGCTGTACCAAATTTTCCCGGAATAGTTTATTCGGGTGGCGACTCTGAGTACCAAACACTAGAGGTTCTGATCTTGAGTCTATTAAACTTATCACATGAACAAGTTTCTTTATTTAAACTTAAAAACCACACCATTTTCCAATCAGGAAAACCCCCATGCCCCATCTCACGGGGTCGGTGCCTCACGATGACCATGCGGGTTGAACATCATCCACTCACAGAGATGCTAATTTTTGGAAACATTGCAAAATATCTTCCTCTTCAACACTCATAAAAGTCTTCTTTTCAATGTAACACAATGGGCAATCATACAATAGTTCATCTCTAAGTCGATTACGCAAATCAGTCTTCACAATATTCATTGCAGAAAATGCTCTCTCCATAGAAGTTGTAGCTACTGGCAATATCAAAGCTAACTCGACAAGCCGGTATACTAAAGGAAAATAACAATGAAAGATATTCCCTACCAACTTTCTTGCAAGAACACCCAAACCATTTGAATTGGAAAATATCAAACTCTCTCTCACTTCAGCAATGTAATTTTCAAGTTGATATCAAAGAACACCCAAATCAACATTAGAAAAATCTTTAGGATATAATTCACCAAGATGCATATAATTTATGACTATCATAATGAGAAAAAGATTTTGACGGGTTAAGGCAAACTATGCATTGAAGTAAATCTGTATTTGCTTCATTGAAACGATGGTTCAACTCTTTAGCATCCTCATCAATGACTCACAAATAAGTTAATACCAATAATGTAAAAAATTACTACATTATTAAACTTGCAAATACAGTTAATTAAAGTTAAATAAAATAGATTGAAATGCATACCTCTATCATTATATCAAAAAGAAATAATGAAAATGAGTCTTTGGTTCACCATCAACAAGTACTACCAAACAACTTTCAATGCGATCCTCCATATTGGGAACTTTAATTTTATGTTCATCACAAAAATTCATGACATCTTTCAACAATTCTATCCAACCTTCTTACCTAAATTTTTGTAACTTCTTCTTCAATGTCTAAACCATACGAACAACATTTCCTATGTCTTGATCTTTGGCTTGCAAAGCCAGTGACAAATGTTCAAGCATTGCCAGTATTTCCATCATTAACTTTCCAACAAACACAAATTTAAAAGAACCCATTTTCTCCACCAAACCCTAAGCGATACTTTTACAGCTTTTTTATTCACCTTCATTTATAATGGCTAGAAGAACTTCATCCATGGAATTCCACATCTCAAAAAGTCAAACCATTATCTTATAATGAGAACCCCAATGAGTGATACCAAGTCTAGCTAAGCTCATTTCTTGATATGTTACCCATCCCAATTGATGTCTCACCATTTTGAATTTTATTCGCAACTTCTTCAGAATGTGATTGTCGAAGAGCATCTTGTCTTTGCATGAACTTCCCACCATATTTACAATCATGGAAATATACTCAATAAATTGATGCATGACATGGTTATCCTTAGTAGTAGAAAAAATAACTAATTGAAGTTGATGCGCAAAATAATGAATATAATATGCTTGTTTCTCCTCATTTAGAATAAGAGTTTTTAATCCATTAAGCTAACCACGCATGTTAGAAGCCCCATCATATTCTTGACCTCGAAATCTTGAGATTGATAACTCATTCATTGTAGAAAAAATTATCAATGACCACTTTCAAACCTTTTGATGAAGTTTCAGTTACATGAACTACTTCAAGAAACCATTCAATAATTTCTCCATTATTATTCACAAATCTCATAACCACTGCCGTTTGCTCTTTTATAGATCTATCTCTTACTTCATCAAGTAAAAGAGAAATTCTCGTTTCCAAGCTCATTCAAATTCGATTTTTGTGTTTCTTTTGCACTATATTCAATGATATTTCTCTGAATGGTGGATGAAGTTAATCGACTATTCTTAGAAGCATTTGACCTCATCACCATATTTATGTCTTCATTATACTAGCAAACCCAACTAACAAGTTGAAGGAAATTGCCCCTATTTATGGATTCTTTGGACTCATCATGGCCTTGAAAACTCAAACCTTGCCTTAAAAGATATCTTGATACTCCAACAACCGTGGTCAACCATGTGCGATACTCATCCTGATAAACCACCTTTTGTGTTGTTAAAAGAATATAAATATTCTATTTTTAATTTATGAATTGGGTAACATTGGCTCTAGCATTGATGTGTGCACTTTCTAAGCCACCTTCATGAGAAGAAAAGCTATTTGTAGCATTTTTTCAACTATCAAACCCAACTTTTGTATAAGCATTTTTAACTGATTTATTCTTATCATCATTAAGAAATAAATAGAAATATAGAAAAATACTTTATCTTTAGAAACACTATACTCTATCCAAGGATGTTTATTAAGCAATCACTTTGAAAACTCCTCATTTGATTCCTAACAAAACTTGGAGGATATTGACTGAGAATTGGTTGACATGGTCCCTTAGCTAAGTACCTTTTTATCAATGTATTCCTCATCAAAAGTGGATAACTATTAATTGGTTTTCTCAACCCCATATCACTAATAATATCATCATCAAAAACTTCTACCTCTTGACAGGGTCTTTTATCACTTGTTAAAGTAGGAAGATTTTCTTCACTATTAGCTACAGTAGGAGGAGTTTCTTTGCTATTAGAAGATGATCCTATGCCCCCCTTCCTAAGCGGATGGAAAAACCTTTTCATAATAAAATAATTCGTAAAAATAAAAAATAAAATATTTTTATTACAAGCAACTCAATACAACTAAAAATGCTCCAATTTAATTCAATTTGAAAAGATTATATTATGGGGACAATACAATCCTAATTATAAAAATAACACAAAATCAATGATCATAACAAACTCTTTATATCCATAATTCCATCAATTCAAAATCAAAATTCTATACTTAATTTGAATTCAAATTTAGACATAAAAATCACTAATTAAACAGTTATTCATTTAAAAGTTGAACATACAATATTCTCAAACTTCTTCGCTTCAATTAAAACCCTTACTACTAATTAAACAGTTATTCACTTAAAAGTTGAACATACAATATTCTCAAACTTCTTCGCTTCAATTAAAACCCTTACTAATTTAATTACAATACTAAATTTATCACACTACTATTAATATACAATGTGTAATTTTAGCACAAAAACACTTAATTTTGTAATTAATTCAAATATAGAATTATAAAATCTAACTACCATGTATATTTTTTATTCTATTATTACTTGTAGAACCCAAGTTGATAGTACTTCACAGTACTGAGTTGTTTTGGAAATAGCAAACTATCTAAGATAGTGAAATTAATTGAGTACTAAGTAGACTCTTAATTAATAAAGTTGACTTGAGTTTATTCAAGGGAGAACAACTCAGTTTTGCTAGATAATTAATTAAGTTATGTCTTAGAGTAGGAAAAGCCGAGTCTGTGCTGAGTACTACATAGTTTAGGATTATTTTACTCAGCTCATGCTGAGTCCTTCTTTTAATTTAATAAAAGCACTTTATTTGACACATAGAGACTTTATGACACATGTCATACTAACAACGTCTGTGAAGGAACGAAATATTCCTTAATTACTTTTCAGGAAAAAAGGCGCTGAAATTAATAAAGATTCCAGCGATCCTCACAACGCCAAAAAGTGTTAGTACGGAATGTCAGGGATTCCTCACTATAGTCCAAGTAAAAGGAATTTTCTATAATGCGCTGTGTCTCGAGTGTCTTCACGCGATTCTGTCAACATTAGCAAGGTTAACCAATTGGAAGACTCCACGTTGCATTCTAGCGCATCTCTCTTAGAACCAGATTGCTTGAAGATAAACGAGATTTTGTCAACAGAATTTTATCATGCCTCAATGTTCAAATTCCTATCTCTAAACATCTTGGAATCTATCTCCAACTAGAAGGTTCGAAAGATTAGAAGAGATGAGAAATTGAAGATCAGTAATCTCATAAAGTTTGCAACGGCTACTTCACAGAGCTTCAAAGTATAAATAGAAGATTGAAGCAGATGTTCAAACTTGGTGAATCACCTCAAATTTCTTAAGAGCTAAATCGCTGCGCAAATTACTCTAGCTTTCAAAGAAATTCTATCGCAAGCAATCAGCAAACATCAAAGTTCATATCTATTTGTAATAGAGAGATTTACTTAGATTAACAGTGTAAGGATTCAACATTTCTATAAGTTGAATCCAGTTCGCATTTCTATTTAATCTGAGTGTCAGTTTAGGAAGGGTACCCAAACTGAGTTCAGCGGTAGTTAGAAAGGAGGGTACTTTCTGTAATAGTGTCTACCCGCTGTAAAGGCTTCTCCGCCTATTGAAGGAACGACTCAATAGTGGATTAAAGCTTGGAGATGGTATCCGAGGATTGGAGGTAGGCTAGGGGTCGAACCAGGATAACTCTTCAGTGTTGACGTTCTATCTTTAAGCCTTAAGCTTTAGCAGTGATTAGCTCATTCATCTCTTTCTCTCATTCATCCATTTGCTTGTTATCTGATTTGTGCTGAGTAGTGTTACTCATCTAAAGATTGAAGATAAACTATACCAGCACAGCTGATCATTTTATAAGTTTTTATACCACATTCAACACACATATAAAAACTGAACTTGGCAAATAGCTTTAAAATGCCTAAAAGTAACCAAGATTAAGCATTCACCCCCCCCCTCTGCTATTGTTTAGAGCCTTTTTACAAACCAACAACTGGTATCAGAGCAGTTGCTCAACTTTTAGACTAACCATCTTTGAGTTAAAGATCTATAAATGGCTTACAACAACTTTAATTCCAGTTCTAGTCAAGCAGTTCTCCTTAAAGAGGGAATGTTTGTTACTCGCCACTTCTATTTGATGATAATCACTATACATTCTTGAAAAATCACATGAACAATTTTATCCAGTCTCAAAGCATGTAGGCCTGGCTCGCTATCGAGCTTGGTCCCAAAGTTCCCAGAGTTGTGAGGAACGCTGTAAGTGTGCGAATAGATCAAGAGGACTACGATGATGCTTACTTGAGGCTTCTCAAAGAGAATGCCACAACAATTAATTATTTATACTATGCGTTAGATGTTACTAAGTTCAATAGGGTCTTAGGATGTGAAAATGCATAGGAGATTTGGAAGAAGCTAGAGATTACCTATGAGGGGACTGACAAGGTCAAAGAGTCAAAGATTAATCTCATGCTAAGGGAGTATGAGATGTTCTCCATGGGTGCCAGCGAGGGTATTCAAAGTATGAATACCAGGTTCATTAACATTGTTAATGAACTGAAGAGGCTTGGGAAGGTGTTCACCGAGGAGGAGCTTATCAAGAAGATTCTCTGCACTCTTACCTTAGAGTGAGACTCTAAGAAGAGCTCTATCGAGGAGGCTCAAGATCTTAAGAACAACAACTATGATGAGTTGATAGGTACCTTGCTAACTCATGAGATGTCTCTTAGGAAGTACTCAGATGACTCCAAGAGGAATCATGGCAAGGAGGGCAAAGACATTATCCCTAAGATTCATCATATGAGTCCACTAGCTATAACTCTGATGAGTAAATGGCCTTTCTGACCAGGCATTTTTCATACGCTTCATTAAGAAGGACAGGAAGTTCAACAACAAGAAGAAGTTTCCCGCTAAAATCAAGTCAACTCAGCACCGGTGAGGAGCTGAGGAAGGATTGGAGAAGAAGCATAGCAAAGACATCAAATGTTTTAGCTGTGGAGAGAAAGGCCACATCTAGTCTAGCTATCCAAAAGCGAAGAAGGACAGGTTCAAGAAGAGGTTCTCCAAGAAAAACGAGGCACTTGCTACCACTTGGAGCAATTCAGAAGAATCTTTATCATCTGATTAGGAAGCTACTAATTTGGCCAACCTCTACTTGATGGCCATTGAAAATCATTAAGGCGAAGGCTCAGCATCTACCTTTGGTAGAGATCATTCTCCTGTCAACTCTGAAGTTGAGCGTAATAAAGGAAAAGCTCCTCAAGCTGAGGTACAGTCTGAGATTCCTTTATTTATTGATGAATTCACCTAGGCTCTCTTTGATGTTATGAAATTGACTAATAAATCAATGAAAAACATCAAAGAGATAGTGAGGAGAAGTGATGATTTGAAAGATACTAATATTTCCTTATCGCTTGATATCAGCTTTCTTCAAGAAAAAGCTGAGTATCAAGAATGCGCTATCAGCAAGCTCATTAAGCAATTAGATGAGTTGACTGCTAAGATAACGGCTTTTAAAAAGAAAGAGGTTCCTCCTCCAACCAACAGTCAAACTCAAAGTAACCAAACTCATAATTCTAAGAGGAAGAATTCCTCTAAATAGAAAAAAGCGAGCCAGCCCAAACCAAAAATGTTGTGTAGTTTTTGTGGGAAAGCTGGATATGCCACAATTCTTTATAGGCATAAAAATGGTTATTGTGATGAGTATGACTGGTCAAACTTAAGCAATGCTAACAAAGGAGGACCCAGCTCAAAAGCATGGGTACCTAAGAAAATGTAATTGTTTTGCAGGTGAGCCTTGGATCCGCTGATGAATCTCGAATGTGGTATTTGGATAGTGGATGCTCAAGGAATATGACAGGAAATGAAAGCCAGTTCATCTCATTGGAGTGCAAAAGAAATGGAAGTGTTAGTTTTGGAGATAACTAGAAATGTAAGATTGTAGGCTATAGCACTGTTGGTGTCTCTCCTTTAGTCGAAGAGGTTTCTCTTATCAAGGGTCTGAAGTTCAATCTACTCAGTGTAGCCTAGCTCTGCGATAAAGGTAGAAAGGTTATATTCGACTCAGCAAGACGCTTAGCAATTGACTGTAAGACTGACTCAACTATACTCTTTGCTCCTAGGATCAATAATGTTTATATGATTGATTTATCCCTTGGCTCCGCTAACGTGTTTCTTGTATCTAAGGAGGATAATTTGTGGTTTTAGCATAAAAGGTTTGTCCAAATTAGCCACAAAGCAGTTAGTTGTGGGTTTACATAGCATTAGCTTTGAAAAGGATAAATTGTGCTCTGCTTGCCAACTCGGTAAGCAAGTTAAGCAGTCACTTAAATCTATAAATCACGTAGTAACTAAGCAATTGTTGGAGTTACTCCACCTTGATCTTTTCGGCCTAGTTCAGCCAAAGAGCTTGGGTGGTAAGAGATTCTCGTTAGTGGTTGTAGATGACTTCACAAGATTTACATGGGTAGTCTTGTTGAATAGCAAAGACGAGACTTATGAATCTTTTATCAAGCTTAGTAGATGGATAATGAATGAAATAGGAGATAAAATCTGTAGAATCTGAAGTGATCATGGACATGAGTTTGAGAATTTCCATTTCGAAGAATTCTGTTCAGCACATGGAATTGACCACAACTTCTCCTTTCCTTATACACCTCAAAAAATAGGGTTGTAGAAAGGAAGAATAAGATAATAGTTGAGATGGCTCAATCCATGTTGAGAGATAACAATCTACCAAACTACTTTTGGGGAGAAGCTGTTAACATAGTGTGAGAGGATGACACGGAGCGGTGGGCCGAGAGCCCGCGGAAAATGAGAGGCACGGTCCAGCGGGGTGTTTAAAAAAATGTGCACCGCGTCGAAACTCGGGAAAAAGGATGAAAGAGAAGGGAAAAATGTTTTAGATCGGTTTGAACCCGAATCCGTCGTCTCTTAGTGTGGAGTCACCAACTGGATTAACTCTTTCCAGGAATTAGAGTCTTGTGAGGCTAAACATCCGAGGGACGGCCCACTAAGACATAGAGATTCGAGTTTGGGAAAAGTTGCTTATTTCTCTTTGGATCACATTACATTACATCTACAGAAAATTGTATTCTCTTAATTATGCACATTCGCGCTTAAGTCATTTTTGATTTTAAATGCGTGATTCACGTATGACGAAAATAATAAACCATCCACAAGGTGAAATAATAAACCATCCACAAAGCAGTAGGTAAATGTGGAAAGGAAATGCGAAAAATAAAGATCACAAGGCTTCAAAAATCGGGGGATGCAACCACCGCTAACCTATTAATTACATTTCCCAAAAAAATGAAATTGCGATACCCGAAGGAAAATTAAAATCCTAAACATACATCTAACCTGCATCCATAAAGGTTATTTAAATAAAACAATTCATTTTATTAACACGTTGGTTGCTCATTTTAATTAATGAAATTACTCGCATGGTAAATTAGTGAGGGCTGTTATCCAAGAATATATTTTATTCCCTTCGAGGGGGTATTCTAACATACATCTCTTTTTAATAAAGAAAAATAGATGAAGAAGAATTACAACATTGGAATAAAATAAAAATCCTAGGTTCAAAAATGAAATCAGAAGAAGAAGAAGAAGAAAACCGAAAGCACGAAAATTGCAGTTCTAGGAACTCAGAGGCTTACCCTTACGGAATGAATCCACTTCAAAGATATCCTATTAACCATTGAAAATCATCCTCGTCCTTTAGTTTAGGTAAAAGTTGTTGTGAAAGTCTAAAAATGTTCGTTGAGTTCTTCGAAATTGAAGCAGTTCTAAAAGCTATATTTTTTCTGTAAATTTTTCGGAGTCTTGATTATCGAAAAAGACCTGACTATTTATAGGAGAAATCCCAAAAATCCAAAAATGGTAAGTTTTTCCGGTGAGGGTCTCGCTGGAAAAAAGTTTGGCGAGGCCCCTCGCCGTGTCTTTGGCGAGGCCTCGCCAAAGACTTTGGCAAGGCTGCCTAGCCAAGTTTGGCGAGGCTTCCTCACCAAGTTTGGAAAGGCTCGCCCCGCCAAAGCCCATTGTTTGGCGAGGCATGCCTAGAACCCGGGATTCAGCCTCCCTCGGGTTTTTGTTTCTTGAAAATTATTATTATTATTATGTATTTTCATATTTTTTTAATTAATTTCTGAATAAAATTAAATAACGTCCTTCTGAGTTTAGAGACGAGGAGGATTCCTATTCGGATACATATGGATACTCGAAAATTGTGTGATTCAAGGATAAAATCCTGAAAAGCCATCATCATTGAATGCGCGAGCTGGTATAAAATCCCATGCTCATAGCTGCCCCTCGTGTGATCATCGTTGGTTGTATAACCAGTATGATCACATGAAAAGAGCATAGAGATAGAGAGAATACCTGACCGGTTTGGTTGGTGACTTCTTGTTCCCAACTGGTGATAAAATAGGACTTCTTTTCTGGCACTATGTTTTCATATGGTTGTCCGTTTCTTTCTTCGAAATCCTTTACGTATTTGGTGCCCCTTGTGGGCGGGTCTACCATTTCTTTCTGTGACGTCCCCATTATTGTCAGCATTTGTTTTTTCTCGGCTGCGATTATCGTGTGCCTCTTTGAACGATTGGAGATAGGTGCCTGAATTTGTTTCAAAGGCGATCTTGAATTTCCTTAGTAGGATGTTGACTTTTTCTCTGTGACAAATCAAGAAAATAATGTGAATAAATATTTCATGATGAATGTTTTGATTATTTGATTGACTTTATGTGGAGCAAAAATTTTTACCCCTTCAATCAAAAATTAAAACATTGAGGAATAAATAAATTAAATGAGTTTGAGGAATATTGGGGATATCCCATGCATCGTTCTGTAATGTTATGAGGATCTCATTGTAAAATAATAAAATATATAGGTAGGGCCCACTTATTTTCTTTATAAATAGGGCTCCCCCTTCTTTATTCCTTCATTTTTCATAATCTTCCTCTCTCTCTAAGCACTCTAGCTCTCTCTTCTCTCTAGCAAACATGTTATCGAAGGTCGCTTGCAGGGCACTCCGGTTCACCTCTAGCCTCACTCAGCCTACTGATGATACTGGCGTATTTTCTATCAATATTGATGCTGCATACGGTTTGGTAGCGAGCGATACTATGCTGGGTTTATAACTACTTCCCCCATAGAGATGTTGGATCCTGATTTTCCAGCTCAACCTCACCTTTCCCGGATCGAGGTATTTTCTAAAAACATTTTTACTAAACATTTTTAATGCGATTTTATCTTGCTTAGGGACTAGATTGGAATTGATCTTTGAACCATGTCATGGAATTTTAGCCTAGAAAAAATTAAAACAAGACAAATTCAGGACCGCCGAAATTTTTTCGGCGTAGACCAAGAAAATCCGGCGAGGGCACTTCCTGGCGAGGGTCCCTTAGGACCCTCGCCAGAGTCTCTAGAGAGGGCCCTTCGGGTCTCTCGCCAGAGATGCCTGGCGCAGTCCCGAGGGCTCACCAGATTTTTCCAGCGAAGCCTCTCGGGGCCCCGGTCGCTCCTCTACGTAATTATTGTATAATTTTATTTTTTTATTTTTATTATTTATGTTTTTTAGGTGAAAAAGAGATTGGAAAATAATTAAAGCTCAGAGTCCAAACGTCTTTTGGATCCGGAAAAAACTTTGAAGAAAATATTTATCCAAAAGATAATAAGACTCGGGTTCTAAATTTGTTTTAGACCCGAGAATATCTGAGGACTTTATTGAGAAATGTAAGAAGAAGAACGATTTGAAAATAATCAAGATTTAAGATCCAAACGTGTTTTGAATTCAAATTATTCAAAAAAAATTGAAAGAAAATATTTTTGGTGCTTTTTTTTGTAGCTTTTTACGTTTAATTAAAAAAACATATTATTTGATTTGTTTTGCAGTCCCCCACACTTCATCCTACTAGTGGGTATTCTACCAATCAGGCGTGGTATCGTCATGCTTCTTCTCACCCTGAGCTTATTTAAGCCATCGAAGCCACCGATTTCAATTCTCTAGCCCGATCCATACGGCCTACATTATTACAGTATGCGACATCGGTTACGTTGGCTTAGAGGAGGTGCAACATTTCGCACACCTTCCATCTTCCGATCGAGGAGGTTACCATCACTCATTCCGATATCGTGGTGATCATCGGTCTATCTTCGACTGGTACTGTGATCCGGTTTGATGCCTTCTTGGAGCAATTCTTCAAGGTTCCCACTGCTTGCCGTCACGTCAGAGACTTGCTCGGTGTTGATCCCAGGGGCCGGGCCTTGAGTTACAATGTCTTGTTTGATTACTGGACAGGTTGATAGTTTGTTTCCGAGGCCGAGGTTCCACAATACGTCCATTCATTTTTTGCCACCTTATTGAGTGTAACATTCTTCTTGGTCTAGAACAGTGAGATCAACTATGGGTTGATTAATTCACTAGCGGACTTGGACAGATTTAGTGGCCTTAACTGACCATGGGCGATTTTGGCACAGATTTATTTTACCCTTGACTTGGTTGTTCGAGGTCGTTTGCGGGTGCTGTGTTGCTGTCCCATGGTTCTTCAGGTATTGTTTGCTTACTTTTTGATTTATGTATGTCAGTTTTTTATTGATTAACCTTAATTAACCCCTTTTATTTTGTAGGTGTGGGCCTTCTTTTATCGGTTCCTCCCCGCCCCGAAGTTTACCGATGCTCCGGACTGTGCTTCGTGTATGGCCCAGATCTATTCATCTTTCGAGGGGGATATTTTGCATTCTGCTGATTACTATCAGCATCTTTGTGGATTAACTCTTGAGAAGGTGATGGATCTCATTTCGATGGACATAATTACCTTTTTTATCTTTAAATTTATTCTGACTTTGTTGTTCTTTCTTTTCAAGTGGAGCGCAACCCGTGGTGGGGTCTCCCGAGCTATCATATGGCGAAGGAGATTCGTCGAGATGTGGACCACCATTGCTTCATCCTTGAGGGGCCCAAGACCCACGAGTGGTACCTGGGAGAGCGTATCCATATCTGGCGGACTAAGCCAGTGTCTGATAGGCGCATTCCGCCTGCGCCTCCCACCGGACAGTTTTGGGCGCACCTGGTGATTACTGATCCTGAGGTGCGGTAGCTATTCTTTGAGGTGCATGGCTTGAGGCTCTCAGGACAGAGTGGTGAATATGAGGCCTTCATTCGGGAGAGACAGCTCCCGCTTCACCTACTGACTCAACACGAGGAGGCGCGACCCTCTACTCGAGTTAGGGGTCAGAGAGTTGATGGTGGTTCTAGTGCGAGTGCTAGCGGCACTGGTGTAGGATGCCGGGTATGAAATGTGTTAACTGTTTCATCCATGTTGATCCTGTTTCTGAATATTTACCAGTCTTTGTAGGAATTTGTTCGGAAGAGGGTTCGAGTGCCTAATTTGAATGCTACGGTTGGGGGGGTGAGCACATCTTCCTTGGGAGTTGTTGAAGGGAGATTCGCGATTCCCCTTGACTCCACTTTCTACTTGATGGGTTCCATGGAGATATCGCGGTAGGTGCCTCTTCCCCCGAGCTACTATATGTTGGCCTACAATCCTTCCAACACTACTCACATGAGTCTTAGATTGCAAGTGATCTTTAGGGACGTCTTAATATTTGTTTACTCACTCCTTTCCTTTTTCAGGTCGCACGTGAGGAGACGGATAGGGTGGTTCGACATTCCTTTGCACTGAGGGACTTGATGCTTTCCCAGGACGGGATTACACGGGTATATTGTTTTTCTCGAGATGTTATATGTGATGCATGAAATGTCATGTTTTTATGTACATGGATATGATTTTCGTGACATGTTTTATGACTGCAGTATATGGCGGCGATGAGCGAGGAGTTAGAGCGACGCTACCGGGAGCTCGATGGTCGCATTCAGTCATTGGATATTAGCCATCATGGTCTAGATACTCATTATCATGGCCTTGAGGTTAGTCACCAGGAGTTGGGAACCCGTTATCAGGGTTAGGGGGCTTGATACCAGAGTTTGGAGGCTAGTCACCAGAGTTTGGAGGCTCAGTATCAAGAGTTGTTACAGCATAATGCCACAGTAGAGTAAGATTGAGCAGAAGCGTGGGCTTCCACCTCGCACCTTCACCAGCCTCTTACGTTTGATCTCGATTCCCAGCTTGATGACCCAAACGTTGGACCGCTCCTCTCTCTAGAATGGGATGCCAGTTTTTTCACGCTCCCCAGCCTCCTCCTGTGTCCGGTTCAGCGGATGGTGGTCCCGAGAGACTAGGTCTTGAGGATTTCAAGATATCCACCATGATGCCCCGAGATCCGGTGGGTGGAGATAACGCGTAGGCAGCGCATGCTTAGGAGTTCCCTTTTAGCTTTAGTTTTAGATTCCTCTTTTTTTAACCGGATTTTTTAGTTAGCTCTTCTTTGTAAAATCTTAAAGATAACTTCTGGTTTATGAAAGGAAAGAGGATTTTGGTTGTGGTGTGCCGGGTCCTCACATGTGGTGTTTTATTTTATGAATATGCTTGCTAGTTTGTGTTTTTTTGTATATGTATGAATGAATGTTAATGCTAATGTATATCGTCAATGTGTGTAGGTAACACCGGTCTTGAGGGATTTTCTATAGCTTTTTTCCTTTATGATGTTGACCCATAACGAGCATCTTAAGGCCTTTCTCCGCACCGTTCGAGGACCCAATTGGTGAAGGATTGAGAGCTTTGGTCTGTGGGGTCTTCAATACCTTACTTCCAAGCCTGTGAATATGGCTTTCATTCATGCTGCTTTGAAGTTCTAGGATCCTTCCACTCATGTTTTTCGTTTCGTCAACTTTGAGCTTTGCCCCTTGGTCGAGGAGTTTCATGCTATCCTAGGGCTCCATTTTCCAAAGGAGTCGATGCCAATATCCTTGGCTAGTCTCTATCCTATGTTTGGTTCATCTTAGTACTGCGGGGATACTACAGGAAAATATAATGCATGATTGCGTGTTTGGGTAACACCCTAGGGAAAATGCCTATGGCTTATTTACATGAGGGGTTATAAATGGGTTGCTAATGTAGAAGGTTCTTGTTGCATTGAAATACACTCAAAGCCTCTCCCCAAATGGGTTTTAACGAGGGAGGTACATGCGATATGGTAACAAGTGCTCCACTCGCTCAAGTACTATCATTTCTCAGGGAGGCATATTAGTACAAGAGAGAGTTTCACGGTAATAGGGGTACCTTAGACTTATGGGCTAATCCCTTCTACTGCAATGCGTTATCATGAATATGTCAAAATTAAGAGAAAATGGAATAATGTGATCAATAATTTTTGGCACTCATCCCAAATCTAAAATCTTTGAAAAAGCAAGTTTTAGAAAAAAAATCCCTAGCGGAGTCACCACTGTGAGAGGGCGACACAGAGCGGTGGGCCAAGAGCGCGTGGAAGATAAGAGGCATGGTCCACCGTGGTGTTTGAAAAAAAGGTGCACCGGGTCGGGGACCTAGGAAAAAGGTTGAAAGAGAAAGTGAAAAACGTTTTAGATCGTTTCGAACCCGAATCCTCCGTCTCTTAGTGTGGAGTTACCACTGGATTAGCTCTTTCCAGGAATTAGAGTCCTGTGCGGCTTAACATCCGGGGGACGGTCCACTAAGACACAGAGATTGGGGTTCGGGATAAGTTGCTTATTTCTCATTGGATCACATTATATTACATCTACAAAAAACTGTATTCTCTTAATTGTGCACATTCACGCTTAGGTCATTTTTTATTTTAAAATGCACAATTCACATATGATGAAAATAATAAAGCATCAACAAAAAAAATGAAATTGCGATACTCGAAGGAAAATTAAAATCCTAAACATACATCTAACCTGCATCCACAAAGGTTAGCACAAGAGATATCATATATATGTTCGATTTTGAATTTAGCGGCCCGTATGGCCTAAAAAAAAATCAATCGCGATAATGTGCTTGTTATTTAAATAAAACAGTTCATTTTATTGGTTGCTCATTTTAATTAATGAAATTGCTCGCATGGTAAATTGGTGATGGCTGTTATCTGGGAATATATTTTATTCCTTTCGTGGGGGTATTCTAACATACATCTCCTTTTAATAAAGAAAAATAGATGAAGAAGAATTACAACATTCGAATAAAATAAAAATCCTAGGTTCAAAAATGAAATCAGAAGAAGAAGAAGAACACCGAAAGCATGGAAATTGCAGTTCTAGGAACACAGAGGCTTACCCTTACAGAATGAATCCACTTCGAAGATATTCGATTGGCAGTTGAAAAGCTTCTTCATCCTTTAGTTTAGGTAAAAGTTGTTGTGAAAGTCCAAAAATGTTCATTCAGTTCTTGGAAATTGAAGTAGTTCTAAAACCTATATTTTATCTGTAAATTATTCGAAGTCCTGATTATCGAAAAAGACCTGACTATTTATAGGAGAAATCCCAAAAATCCAAAAAAGGCAAGTTTTTCCTGCGAGGGTCTTGCCAGAAAAAAGTTCGACAAGGCCCCTCGTCGCGTCTTTGGCGAGGCTGCCTCGCCAAGGTGTTTCGATGAGGCTCGCCCCGCCAAAGCCCATTGTTTGGAGAAGCTTGCCTTAGACCTGGGATTCAATCTCCCTCGGGTTTCTGTTTCTTGAAATTTATTATTATTATTAGTATTATTATTATTATTTTATGTATTTTTCTGAATTTAGAGACGAGGAGGATTCTTATTCGAATATATCTAGATACTCAAAAATTATGTGATTCAAGGATAAAATTCTGAAAAGCCATCATCATTGGGCATGCGAGATGGTAGAAAATCCCGTGCTCACACACAGCTTGTTATATCTTAAATCGGGTTTTAATTCGCCTAATTCTTGAGAAAACACCCTATGAGCTTTGGCGAGGGCGCAAGCCTAAGATTGGTCATCTCAGATCATTTGGTTGTAGGTGTTATATTCTTAACACCAAAGAGTAATTAGGCAAGTTTGATCCTAAGTCTGATGAAGGTATCCTTTTGGGATACTCAACTAACAGTAGGGCTTATAGAATATATATCAAATGTACTACCCTTTTACAAGAGTCTTTGGATGTAGATTTTGATGAAACTAACATTGCAGAAAGACGACCTCTGATGAAGATGAAGGAGTTCCCTAGATTTCAAATCAACTCAATATGCCACAAGCTATGCTACCCAACTCAGCACAAGAGCCCCCAGCTGAGGAAGTTAAAGATGATGATGAAGATCTTTCTATCAACTTCAACGATGGCGAAGATCAACCTCCACCTTAGCATCTCGTTATCAATCCTCCAGCAGTTGATCCAAGTCTTCTAAGAGAGATTAGAGTTCATCACAACCATTCGCTAGACAACATAGTTGATGATGTTCATAATCCAGTGATAATGTGTGGTCAGCTCAGTCGGACGATGAGTTATCCAACCTTCATATCATTGAATGAACCCAAGAAGTTTGAAGACGCAAAAGGAGATGATTATTGGATGATTTCAATGCAAGAGGAACTGGATCAGTTCAAGCGTAATGATGTTTGGGATCTAGTTCTTAGGCCTAAAGGAAAATCAATTATCGGCACCAAATGGTTCTTCAAGAACAAGCTAGATGAAATGGCATTGTTGTCAAGAACAAGGCCAGGGTTGCTGCTCAAGGCTACAATCAACAAGGAGGCATCTATTATGATGAGACCTATGCACCAGTAGCCCGGCTTGAAGCTATTCGATTCCTCTGTGCTTTCTAATCCCATATGAACTTCAAATTGTTTCAAATGGATGTCAAAAGTGCTTTTCTGAATGGATTCATTCAAGAAGAAGTTTATGTTCGCCAGCGTCCAGGCTTTGAAGATGCGAAGAATCCTAAGCATGTCTTCAAATTGAAGAAAGCTCTTTATGGATTGAAGTAGGCTCCAAAGAGCTTGGTATGAGAGGGTGACCAATTTCTTGATTAGCAAAGGCTATGAAATGGGTAAAAAGTAGAATAACTCTGTTTATCAAGCGAAGGAAGGAAGATGTGTTGCTTATCCAAATATACTTTGATGATTTCATATTTGAAGCAACTAATGTAAATCTGTGCAAGAAATTTAGCAAGCAGATGAAGAGCGAGTTTAAGATGTCTATGATGGGAGAGCTCAATTTCTTCCTTGGACTTAAAATAAAGCAAACTCATGATGGAATTTTCATTAGTCAGTCCAAATATGCTGGAGAAGTTTTGAAGAAATTTTACATGGAACATTCAAAGCCAATGTCCACTCCTATGGCTACTGATACTATCTTGAGTAAAGATGAAGCTGTTAAACCTATGGACAGCAAGTTCTAAAAAGGAATAATAAATTCTCTTCTTTATCTCACTGCTAATAAGCCCGATATACAATATTTTGTGTACTATTATGCTCGTTATCAAGCTGATCCTAGAGATTCTCATTTAGTAGCTGTAAAGAGAATTCTCAATTACTTGCAAAGTTCGATTGAAGCAGGTCTGTGGTATCTCAACAGCTCATATTTCACTTCTAGGGGATTCATAGATGTTGATTATGGAAGAGATAAACTCGACAGGAAGAGGACAATAGGAGGATGTCATTTCCTTGGAGAGTGTCTTATCTCTTGGTATAGCAAGAAGCAAACTTTCATCGCGCTGAGTATAGTTGAAGCTGAGTACATGGCAGCATGAAGTTGTGTAGCAAAATTTCTTTGGATAAAGCAGCAACTGGAAGATTATGGTATAAAGTCAAATTGTCTCGAAGTTATGTGTGATAATAAGAGAGAAATTAAAATATCCAAGAATCCAGTTCAGCATGGGAGAATGAAGCATGTCAACATTAGGCATCACTTCATTAAAGATCATTTGCTACGAGAAGATGTCAAGCTGGAGTATCTTCCATCAGAGGAGCAGCGCGCTGACATCTTCACCAAACCATTGCCAAAGGAACAATTCTATGTACTGAGGCAGTTGATTGGTATGGCTAATCTATGATGAAGAAGAAGGATGAAAATCTCAAAAATTTGGCTAAGTGTTGAGATCAAGCATGAGATGACACATGGATAACACCATCAATTGTTAAAGAAACGGTGTGAGGAATAGTTCGCGGTTAAAATTGAAATCTCTATGTTTTTAAAAAGGACGTACGCTTGAATAGGAACATTTTACTGAGGCGGTTAATTAGAGGTCAATCTCAGTATCCATTTTCATCATGAGCTGAGATAGTGACACATATTCATGAGAGCTGTGATCGTCTATATAAGTTGAACAGTTGAAGAGAGAAGGTCACTTGTTTTTTACGAACTTGAAATCTCAGAGCATTCAAACCCTAATCTTCTTTCAATTTCCTCTCAAATCTCTTAAATGGTGAAAACCAATACCACTTTCAGAATAAAAAAACACCACTACCATGAAGATTGTGGTGAATGTAGTAGGAAAGACGGAGAAGTTAACCCTTGAAGAGGGAACTCATATTGCTAAAGTGGAATGGGAAGATAGCTTGGATTATGAAGTGAACTATGAAGGCTTGCTGCTCAATAAAATGATGCACCGAGTTATCAAGCAGCAGCACCTCAGTTTCTTCTTAAGAATGGAAGGTCCTGCAATCACAGGCCTCATTAGAGCTTTCTATAACCATCTCTACACTATAGAGGGCTTAATGATGTTCATCTGATGGACGTTGAGGGTAAATCAACCTTGATTTTTTCTCGTCTGATTAGGAGCATTCTCAACTTGCCTAATTCAGGCACTCAGCTTTGCAGATCTGATGATGAAGACTTCGTCATCATTCCCAACAAACTACATTTCGGGGGAGATTACTGCTAGCGGGATTTCATAGGCAACGAGGATGTGCCATGAGCTGGTGGTGAAGATGCTATTACCCAAAACTGGCTCACTGACTATCTACACTTACTTCGAGCGTTGTATGGTCTACCATATGGTAGAAGGTAAAAAGCTAAACTGGCTAGTGGTGATTCTTCACCACTTAACCAAGTTGACTACCGTCTGTCATTATAGTTACCTCATAAACGAGATTATAAGGGCAGTGAAAGTTGATGCGGATCAGTTTCTGGGGGAGTCCGGTGAAACAGTCTTGCTGGTAAAGAAGAAGCTTGAAATGTAACACTTCAGCAAGCTGGCTCACAACTAGGTTCACGCTAGGTACACTAAGGCTCAGCAGAAGTGAAACCTGAGATGTGTACCGACAGTATTGCCTGTGAACATTAGGAAGGAGGAAGAAGATCAATTTATGGTGGACTTTAAAGAGAGTGATGACTCTAATAAGGTACCAATCTTCAACATCTTGGAGAATGTCACCACCTCCTCCTCCAAACCTCAGAAGGCTACTTCCTTTAAGGCCAAGGGGAATTCCAACCAAGACCAGTGATGCTCCTGCTCAGCATCAAAGAAGGAAAATGCAAGCTAAAACCCACAAACAAAAGGAGGCGAAGGCTAAGCTACAAGCTGAGTAGAAAGTTGTTGAAATTGAAAAAGAGGTTGAGGCCAGTGAGTCCCTACGCCACAGGAAGCGCAAGATGGTTTTCTCAGATGATACTGAGGAGTAGGGCAAGGGCAAGAAGTCTAAGGATGAGGACTAGCTTGGGTCCAACACTATTGTGAACATTCAAGATGTTTTTACCAAACTCAAGTGCATTCAGCGAAAGCGTTCTACCAACACAAGGCCTCTACAAAAGAACGTGCAGGTGGTAATCAGCGAGAAGGATGCTGGAGATAGCATTTTCCTGATTTCGAAGGAGTCTAATCCTCAGGACCCCAGCATCCCCACTCTTACTTTCACTCTTGTTAAGGAGCCTTCTTCTCAGCATGAGAAACCTCAAGCTGACCCACCCTTAGGTCAAACAGTTAACCTAGAGGTTTCGCAAAATCCTAACCCTTCATCTTCTCCTGTAAATCCTCAAATCCCTTCTTCTGTAAATTCTTCTATTCCATCAGGTTCTACTTTAGTAAATCCTAAAACATAGAAAAATCCTTCTTCTCTTTCTAACTCTGTACATTACCCAATTCACATTTCCTCACCTGAAAATAGCCAAGATACCTTTCCTCCATCTCCAGTACATATTTCTTCAACCTCTTCTCCTGTACATTCGCAACCAATAACCAATTCTTCTATAGTCATTGTACCTTCTATTCCACTCAAACCAATTTCTTCATTTGTATATGGTTCTGAACCTACCCTTTCTTCAATCCCATCCTCAAACCCCTTAACCCCTCTAGTTAGGGAAGTACCCAATGTTGAGAATTATGCTCAGTAGGAAAAGTAAAGAGGATAGACTGCTGAGGTAAATTTTACAGCCAGTGACGAACCTGCACCTAGCAGCAAGCCAGCAATGGCTAAAACATCTTTCTTGGCATAGATCCAAGAGTTAGCAAGAAAGAAATTTCCTACGCTTAAGATTGATGTTGAGTTAGATGGAGTAGTAGGCAACTTGCTACTAGCTCAAGAATTGACAGACTTGTCATCCAGGCCAAAGGTAAAATTACCGAAAATCAAAAAGCACACAAGTGTGCCTAGTAACTCTTTATACTTTGAAGAGTTTAAAAGGATCCAAGGTAGCTTGTTGGTTATTCGAAATCAATTGGCAAAAGAGAGTGCCAAGAGCTTGGTTGATAAGATGGCTCTAATCCTGAATGTTAATGGAATCTGCAGCCCAACTTGGGGTAGCTTCTACTTTTATTTCCACATCTATTGTAATGGTAAATGCTATTTCAGGAAAGATAAAGAGTAGCGTAGACGCTGCTACCGAGTAGCTAAGTCTCTTGAGTACCAACATAGCTACTCAAGTGATAAAGATCCATGAGCTCAGAAAGGAGCAGGCCAAGATCACAAGATCAAGGATGTCTCCAAGGTGGTAGCATCTACTAAGGACATGAGCCACAGCATCGTGAAGTTTTTCGAATTGAAGTCAAAGTTCTTGCTGGTTCATGATACTAAGCAAGATAAGGTGCTAAAGTTGTTAAAGGATATTTCTAAGAAGCTGGAAAAGGCCCCTATCGTGAACATTGATTCTCTCCATACCAAGATGGATACTGTTCAGCGAGAGGTCTCTGAGCACGTAATGGAGAAAGTCTCTACATTGTAGAAAATTCTTGTGAAAGCGATGGGATAGATTTTTCCAGACATGCCTATCCCAAGCGCGCCTCCGACTGAGTCCCTCTGACCTAACACTGGAATGACCATACACACTAAGCTGAATGTCATAAAAACCAAAGTAAAAGATCTGATGAAGAAAGTTGAATCTCTATTAAAGATGGGAGAGTGTTCGCCACTTTTCTACTGATAAGTTTAATAACTTTTATGCAAAGAATTTAACTAATTATCAACGGCGCCAAAAACTTGTTCATGTGAAATATAGGTGTTGTCAATACCCCTTATCAAATAAAAAAATGATGATAACTGCAAGTATACAGTTACGATGTAGTTTTAAAAGATATCGATCCCACAGGGAAGGACTAGCTCTAAAGATCAAATAGGGAAAAGGATAAAGAAAATAATATGTATTGATATTTTTGGATAGGAGGGTTAAAATGAAGAATGAGTAAATATAGGTATGAAAGATTAGAGAATCTAAATATATAGATTTTCCCTACGAAATAAGGAAAGCAGAGAAAACATGCAAGCTCAATATAGATGTTACGATTCACTAAACTAATCTAATAAACTCGGTTCTAAATACTCAGATGCTCAATGATTCACCACAGAGCAACACATGAAATAACTTTCCTAAACCTAGCGCAAACGAAATAAGAAAATTATGAAAACCTGGACAACATCAATACTATGCTTAGTACGGTTCGCTCTCACATAGCCACATTTAGCAAGTTACCATTCCAAAAATGTTGGCTCACTAAACAGCATTATATCATAGATCCAGTGATTATACACGATATTGTTAACCCCGAAACTACTCTTAAAATTAACTCTAACGCACATAACTTGATTAACATAAAAGACTTAGCATGGAATACGCATTATGACACATAGACATATCATAAACTTTGAAACAGAAAGTATAAGAAGAAAACAAAGCAAAGTTGTAAGGTATGCAAGTGAAAGCTAAAGTTGATCAAACTGTATCCACTCTTTAATGTGAATTATTAATTCCGGCAATTCCTGCGTCTGCTTTGAATTCAGTCTCAGCCAGTATAGAATCTCCGCTAGGATGCTATTCTTTGCAAATATCGAACAAACGAATATTGAAGAACGAAAAATTTTATTGATAAGTGATTTGCAAGAACACTTATACAACAATCGCTCAAGAATATGGGGAAATCTAGTGATCGAAACAAGGATTCGAATCACTTAAACATTTTCTCGCTAACACTTGAGAACGTAGCAAATTCTCTATCTATACACACACTATATCTCTCTCATGCACTCTAATGTTATCCCTCTATTTCTCTACACGAAATTGTAAGGTTCGGAGCCCTTTTTATAGAGTTCGAAGGGTTGTGTCCATTGGTGAATGATTGCATAACTTCATTGTGATTGGTTGAGAGGCTTCAATCTAATCCACAATGGATAGGCACCTTTTCATGATTGGTTGACTCTTGATAAGTGTCTTTTCATTGGTAGTTGATGGTGGTTGATGGCATTTGATCATGCTTATCTGGCGATTGTTAGTTAAGAAGATAATACCAGAAAACCATCCAAGTTACGACCGCAATACCCAAGTCGCGACCGTGAATCTTTGATTGGTAGACTTCTATTTCTGAAGTAAACAAGTCACGACCGTGAATGATTGTTGCGACCGTGAATTGAGTTTTACTCAGAAATCTTCTTGTAATTTCACTGATCTTCAACAGCTTCGATCCTAAGCCATATCTTTAAGTTTCACGCATCTTTTTGCACCTTGTTCACTCTTTTTTCATAGAATTCCACTTTAGCTCATTTTACTCCAAGATTTACCTAGTATCTGCATTTGCATAAAAAACAACTACATACCACGTGAAATCTTTTATATGAGGTATAAAAATGACTAAAACTAGCGCGTTTAATGTGTAAAATTAATGTGATAATAAGTGTAATTATACACTTATCAAGTGTAGATATAAAATTAATACGCTTGAAGTGTAGATAACTAATTGATTTTCATGGTAAGATCCTCGAAATTTGTTAACAATAATGATAATATGGTTGAGGATACACACACACACACTTCTTGAAGAAGTACTAGCATCTGAAGTGCAAACAACTAAAGTTTTTGAAAACCATAATTGAAATAAGTTTTATTAGTACTTGTAAAAGATGAAATTGATATAAAATGGTCATATACTATATTTTTTTTCTATAATGTGGTAATGAAAATATGAACCATGAATCGAAGTTTGTTCAAGAATATCAAACCATATGTGATTGACTAAAATGTAAAGGTTTAGCTTTAATTCAAGCAAAACTATGTTTTCTTGAAAATGAAAAGTATTCGGACTTGTAGTTCGAACTTGATAAAGGGATTTAATTTATGTTGTACAAATGGATTTTTTAATTCGAGAAAGAAATGAGAAAATTTAGTGAGATATTAAACAAGGGTTCCCATAATATTTCTCTAAACCCGAGATGATTATATAGAGACATATTTTCCTAAGATGAATCCGATAACTTTTCGATGCCTCACTAATTGGGAAGTGTAAGAAAAAGTAAATATGCACTTGGCGAATGTTGTTACAAATTAACTATATGAGTTCACTTGATAATGAAATTTACATTAAAATCCCTGAAGGATTTAAAATGTCATATTACTATGGCAAATAATATCATTTATTTGATAAGTTGTGAGGATTTATGTATGAATTAAATCATTTTGGATACATGTGACAAATAGATAGCCATGGAAGATTCGACGATAATTTATGTAGATAATGCCATCGATATTGCTTATTTGAAGGATACATCTTAACCACTATTTTTTGAGGGGAAGTAAAACTGCATATGAAAATTTTATTCTTTTTCCTTAACTAAGATTTTATCTCATTGGGTTTTTCTTAGCAAGGTTTTAACGAGACATATTCATATTGCATAATCATATTCTTGTGAATAGGGGAAGTAAAAATTGCACTCTTTTTCCCTTAACCAAAGGTTTTGTCCCACATGATTTTCCTTGGTAAATTTTTTAATGAGGCATTGTTCCATTCACCAAATGGACATCAAAGGGGAATGTTGTAAATATATGTACTTTGTGACATATATATTAAGTTGAATTGATGTCCATAACTTCTATCATTTACTATGTAACTTGTGTCCTTACAAATTCTTTGTTTATGCCTATAAATATAGGCTTGTTGTAAGTTATACATGATGAGAATAATATTACAATACACATACTTTCTCTCTACATTTCTTGTTCTCTACTTCTCTCTATATTCATGTAATGTATATTCTTGTTGATTCATTTTATTTACAACAATTTTCAATTTGTTTGAACGATCAAATTATGTAATAATTGCATATTCGGGTTCTTTTAAAATAATTTGATTCGTTATCACCAAGTTTGATCAAAGGAAAGATCATTATGAACATCATAGTAGATGTTGTTGTAATTTTTGGATTGTAATACTTAGTGTATAATTTAATTCCAATAAGACATAAAATAGTTACACACATTAAGTATGTAATGTGGCGGTTGACAAAACAAGTCATTGTCATTTGTTTAGCATCATTAATATGTGTTTATTGGTTTGTTTATATTTTTTAATAACAAGTTTTCATGCATGTTTCGTTATTGAATAGTTTTGGGATTGTGTTTTATTAATCTTAAATCTAAGGGATTTATTGATTTATGTATTATTAATTATTTTCTACTTTATATTTGTTTAAAGACATATAAAATACATAAAATATTTAAATCCTTAATAAAACTTTTAGGACTTGTATGCCCTATTTAATCCCAAATTGGTTTCAATAATTATGCATAATAAAGTTATCCAATACTTATTGTTAAATGCCATTAGTTAAGTGAACTAATTAAAAACAACAGTTCTAAAGTGCATTTAATGATACACCTTATAGTTAAAGGAACTATAACAAATAATGAAAACACATATAATTACTATTGTATGGTGAATCGAACTGATTAAAATGCAACTATTTTCACCTGGTGGATGATGGAATATTTATATCTTTTTCGATACTAGGGTTGATGTTTACATTTTCTTGGAAAGTTTGTATTCAAGTTAATAGTAATTAACACACAATTGCTCATAATAATTGACTAAAATCCTTGTATACTTGTTTAGTCTCACTATTACTGATTAAAGATTATCAGTAATGGTTTCAACTACGAATTTATTTGTAGCAAACTTAGATTCTTAACGGTAGTTATTAGGTTATCTGGAGGTTGAATTTTGAGTTTGTGCTTGAGGAATAAAGAGTCCTCTTATATTTTGAACAATATTGTGTTTGAGTTCAAAGAGAGTGGTACAAACCAACTCAGGCATGATTGATAAGTGTATAATTACACTTAATACTATATTAATTTTATACGCTAAACACTATAGTTTAAGTCATTTTTATACTTCATATAAAAGATTTCACATGTTATGTAGTTGTTTTTTATGCAAATGCAGATACTAGGTAAATCTTGGGAGTAAAATGATCTAAAGTGGAATTCTATGAAAAAAGAGTGAAAAAGGTGCAAAAAGATGCGTGGAACTTAAAGATTTGGCTTATGATTGAAGCTGTCAAAGATCGATGAAGTTACAAGGAAAATCTAAAGAAAGACTCAACTCACGGTCGCAATAACCATTCGCAGTCACGACTAGTTCTTCTTTAGATGAGAAGTCTGCCAATCAAAGATTCACGGTTGCGACATGTATAGCACGGTCGTGACTTGGATGTTTTTCTGGTATTATCTTCTTAACTACCAACCACCAAATAAGCATAATCAACTGCCATCAACTACCAATGAAAAGACACTTATCATAAGTCAACCAATCATGAAAAGGTGCCTATCCATTGTGGATTATATCAAAGCTTCTCAACCAATCATAATGAAGAGATGCAATCATTCACCAATGGACACAACCCTTTGTTTGGATAGACGCAACCCTTCAAACTCTATAAATAGAACTCCAAACCTTACAATTTCGTAGGTCATAGTGCACCACCAAATAGGAGAGCACTAGAGTGCAATTATAGGGTTGCATATAGTGTGTGTAGATAGAGAGTTCGCTACATTCATAAGTGTTAGCGGGAAAATGTTTAAATGATTCGAATCCTTGTTTTGATCACTAGATTCTCTATATTCTTGAGCGATTATTATATAAGTGTACTTGCAAATCACTTATCAATAAAATTTTTCATTCTTCAATATTTGTTTGTTCGATATTCGCAAAGAATAGCATCCTAGCGGAGGTTCTGTACGGGCTGAGACCGAATTCAAAGTAGATGCAGGAATTGCGAGAATTGATGACTCCCATTAAAGAGTGGATACAGTTTGATCAACTTTAGCTTTCACTTGCATACCTTACAACTTTTCCTTTCTTTCTGCTTATACTTTCTATTTCGAAGTTTATGATATGTCTATGTGTCATACTGCGTATTTCGTGTTAAGTCTTTCATGTTAATCAAGTTATATACATTGGAGTTAATTTTAAGAGTAATTTCAGGGTTCACAATATCGTGTATAATCACTAGATCGGTGATATAACGCTGTTTAGTGAGCCAACATTTTTGGAATGGTAACTTCCTAAATGTGACTATGTGAGAGCGACCCGTACTAAGCATAGTATTAATGTTGTCTAGGTTTATATGATAGTCTTAATTCGTTTGTGCTAGATCTAGAAAATTCATTTCATGTGTTGCTCTATGGTGAATAATTGAACATCTGAGTATTTAGAACCGAGTCTGTTAGATTAGTTTAGTGAATCATAACAAGTTTGTTGAACTTGTATTCTTTCTCTGCTATTCTTATTTCGTAGGGAAAATCTATATATTTAGGTTCTCTAATCTTTTATACCTATATTTACTCATTTTTCATTCTAATCCTCTTATAAAAAAATATACATTATTTTATTTTCTTTTTATTTTACTTTCCTTGTTGATCTTTAGAACTAGCTCTTCCTTGTGGGATCGATATCTTTTAAAACTACATCGTAACTGTATACTTGCAGTTATAATCATTTTTCTATTTGATAAGAGGTATTGACAACACCTATATTTTTCGTGAACAAGTTTTTGGCTCCATTGATATATAGCCAAATCTTGTGAACAAACTATTAAACTTGTCAGTAGAAAAGTGGCGAACAAGTTTTTGGCGCCTTTGCCAGGGAAGGCAAGTGCGTTTTAAAGATCAAAGTTTCGGGAAAGTTAAGAAAGTTCTAATGTTTTTGTCTGTTTGTTTTATTTCCTATACCATACAATTTTCTATATTTCATTCTAGATATGAAAAGATTATGAAATAATCATCTTGGAGGTGATATGTCATAATATTTAATCTTAATTCTTGACAAATAGAAGATTTTCTTCTATTTTTCCTATTCACGTTCATGATTATCTATCGTGCTCATGAATTTCCCTTCAAAACTTTCTGCTTCTTGCTTTTAGTATACTCACGATCGTGACCTGGGATCACGATCGTGAGACTTGAGCGAAAACTACAGCATTTTTGGCATTTTTTCGACGGTTTCTCTCAAACTCTATATATAGGGTATGATTCTCATAATTCTTCACTTCAGAGATTCGAAAAATTCCTTTTCTTTCAATTAAAACTTCTGTTCTAAACCTTGAAATCAATAATCCTTTTTCATCAAAATGGTTCACTCAAACAAGTTCTCATTCCTCCTTCAGACCTGCAAGAATGGTATGAAGCACCTTTTCCTATTCACTCTTGAGAGGAAGGTGATCATTTCGAAACCATTAGAGATGCAGATTTCACTAGTTCTTATGTCATTCATAAGAATAGTTTCATTCAATTAGGAATCTACGAAAGGGTAATGTATTACCTTGGAATCCTAAACATGGTTCTATATTCCTCTATGAATATTGGGAACAGTGAAGATAACTGCAAGGAAATGCTAATTTCATTAGTATGGACGAATTCTAAGATGAAATGTCTAGAGTATCGACATCAAGGGAAGAATTATATATTGACAAGGAAGAAGTTGGAGCAGAACTTGGGATTCCCTAAAGATTGTTACTACAAAATGCTTCTTGGTTGGGATCCACTGCCAACATGGAATTACCTTACTGGAAAAGATAAATATAAATAGGAATCTACCTATAGCCGGTGGATCCGAGACCCCTGTTTGCTCGCTGTACACTTTTATCTAAGTAGTGCACTTTTCGGTAGATCTAGTTCTGACACGGTCTTTCCTGAAGAATTGTTTATCTTGGAAGCGGTTTGGAATGGCTTACCTGTGGACGTATTGGGGATTATGATGGGGACTCTTATATCTGCCGCAATTGATCCTAGTAGGATAGCATATGGGTGTCAAACTATGGAAAATTTGTTAGGGCAAATTGGGAGATTACCTAGTTGTGCAGAAGTCTTTACTGACGAAGATGAAATTCCAGAATTAACTATGGAAATTTTCTTCAAGCAAGGATTTCTATTTAAGTGTATTGGTGAGAATGGAATAACCTATGATTGGAAATCTTGGGGCGAACAAGTTGAGGCTGAAAAAAAGCGTGAAAGAGAAGTTAGACACGAGTGGGGAACTAGAGAAAGAGACTGCTTTTTAGCTGCAACTGACCAATCTTAAGAGAAAGTTAAATGAATCAATGGAGGAGCAAATCTCTATTCATCGTAAGATTAGCAATATCCATATCTTGGTATGTGATGTTGAAAGGAATCTACGGGGAGTCATGTTACAAGATTGATTAGATGATTGAATCCTTAACTCCTGAATGATAGTATTCTCATGTTTTCGATTTAGAAAAAATTTGTATAGGTAGATTTTAATTTGTGTTTCATATGTTTTGTGTTTGTTTGTTTTCTTTTTGTTATGTTTGTTATATAAATACTTGTTATTATAAATGAAAATAAATTTGAACAACAAGACATTGATGTTCAATTGCTATCATCACCATGATTACTTAAGGTATAATAGTTAATATTTATCATTTATATTTAACAAAGTTTGTGTATGTTTTTGTTTCTAAGTTTTTATAGGTGCAAGTCTAAAAATTGAAGAAATTTGAAGAGTAGAGAGGTTCGCGACCGTGACACAATTCGCGCTTGTGATCGCTGGATAACAAAATTTTCTATTTCATTCGTGAGGAGAGTCACAATCACGACTGGCCTTCACGATCGTGACACGGAAAAATTATAACCGTTACATATCGCGAACTGACACACAACAGATGGCTAAAACTGCCATTAACGGCTAGTTTTGACCCCTAAACGGCTATAATCCCATTTATGACCAATTAGAGACCTCTTAAACCTATAAATAGGTCCAAGTTGAACCCTAACCACCACACCTTCTACAAAACCTTCAAAATTTCTGATTTTTTCATCTTCTATATTCGAAAACATCTAAACCTTTTTCAAACCTTTTACTTCTAACCAATATGACTCGTGTGAAGAGAGCAGCACAAAAGAGAGGAACTCAATCAATTCAAGAAGAATTTGATTGTCCTTTCCCATTAAGGACAAGAGAAGAGGGCAAGAGATTTCAAAAGCTAAGCAAATTGGATATCACCGGGATGATATTCCTCAATTTAGTTTTCTTGGAAACTTTGAATCTCCGTGAAGAGATGGAGATCTACCTTTCAAATTTTGGTCTTACAAGATTTGTGAGTTTACGCTTTCCGTAAAATCGAGATTGGATTCTCGAATGTTTAGTGACATTCGATTTCGAAGATTCAAGGTAGAGGGCTATACAATTCCGTAATCAAGGATAACAATACACCGTCACAAGAGAGATGATGGGTGATTGGTTCAGTTTCGAGATTGCTAATTCTTCGAGCTGATGGATTCGTTTCAACCTAATAGAGTTTGGGCAAATTTATCAGGTAAGAGAGTCTTCAATCCTAAAAATTCTCCTAAGAAACTCATTAAGGATGAATGCATTCTTCTTCTCCACAAATACCTTTCCACTTCGGTATTTTGTCGAGTAGAGAATACAAAGGTCCAAAAGAAAGACTTGTTTGTTCTTTCTTGTGCTTTGATGAAGCAAAAAGCGGAATTCAAGGATATTATATGGGATATGATGAAGAAAAACTCGACGAGCATGAGGAGTAAGATTAGTGCGCCCGAGATTATCACTGCCATAATCTTAGGTGCTAGAGTAGAACTCCCCTATGTCCAACAGCAGGGTGAGTATTTTCGCTACACGGATGGAAATTATTTGAAGAACACCGGACTACTCCAAGAACATGAAGGTGTTTATTCATTCTATTCCTACTCTAACTGCACCAAGAAACTCAACTTGACACAAGAAGATTCTTGCGTTGGACCACCAAATCCATCCGTAAGCCGTTACAAAGGAAAAGCCTCGATGACAGAAATAGATGAAGATGATAAAGAAGAAGAAGAAGCTCCGGAAGATTGGAAGGCAAGCATGCATATTAAATTGGATAATTGCCAAGCAAAACTTGGAGTAATGAAGAAAGACATTGAGATTCTAAAGAAAAGTAATAAATCGATGCTTCGAAAAATACTTTCATTCTTTAGAAAACAAAATTATCAATTCACTCCTAGTCCATCGAATTCTCCTTCACAATAGACCGGGTTTATTCTTTACTTCATCTTTTTCAATTCTATTTTTAGACTAGCTTAGTTTTTGATTTTTATAATGTCTGACAATGAGGACATTGCGTTCTTTAGTGTGGGGGGCATTTGTAAAAATCCCGTAAAATCCAAAAAAATTGAATAAAAATGAAAAATAGAAAAATTTGAAAATTTTTTGTTGATTTTCTTGACATTTATACATTATCTATTCTTATACTTTACTAACATTTGTCCAAGGTTATTATGAGTGTTAGGTATTTACAAGTTTGATGTTAGTTCACAACATTTATCAATTTGGCAAGAATGAGTGGTGAGTAACATTCGAGAGCAACATTCCAAGTAAGTTTCGATTTATATTTCAATGCAACATGAATTAGTAACATTCGAGAGCAACATTCCAAGTAAGTTATATAGTTTTAGTTTAATGCTTTCGATAAATTTAAG
>CATIWQ010015594.1:0-11769 GCA_949673415.1 Euphorbia schlechtendalii
CCTTATCTTGCATGTCTAAACACACACCTTGGGATGTTTTATTCATGTGTTCTGATCTCGAGATGTTAAGATTTCCACATTGAATTCAGCACCTAATGTCATATTAGGTGGGAATTAGGTATCTCAACATGAGAGATTTCAGATGGACTTTAATCCCATCCCCATAGCCGACTGGTGCACAAGTTCTCTCCTTAATCCTTTGCTTAAGTAATTGGCTAAATGTATGCTCAGTTTTTACAAATTCTAATGATATGACACCTTGCATGATGCGTTCCCGAATCATGCTGTGTCTGACACCTAAATGTCTAGAGCTGCCTTTATATACTTATCAATAAGCATTGGCTAAGGCAACTCCACTATCGCATCTGATTGATAGAGGTGATATTGGTTAGGCCATAATGACATTTCATAGATTAGATCTCTGAGCCATTCAGCTTCTTTACCAACTGCTACTAATGCTACAAATTCAGATTCTATTATCAAGTTGGTGATATAAGTCTATTTCTTTGACGCCCAAGAGATAGCACTTCCCCCTAGAAGGAATAATTATCCACTTGTGGAAGAACTATCTTCTTCATTAGAAATATAACTTGCATCTGAATATCCTTCAAAAATTGAAGGAAACCCCGTATAAGTCAAACCATAATCCTTGGTTCCTTTTAAATACTTAAAAACTCAACTCAAAGCTTGCCAATGACGTGAACTTGGATTACTAATATACCTACTAATTTTTCCAACTGCATAGGCTATATTTGGCCTAATGCTAATCATGGCATATATAAGACTACCTATATCTCTCAAGTATTCAAATTGAGATACTGCAACACCTCTATTAGGTAAAAGGTTAAGACAAGGATCTATAGGAGTGCTAACTGGAGAACAATCCTTGAAGTTAAATTTCTTCAAAATATTCTAAATATAATGACATTGAGAAATTGAAATAACATTGTTCTTTCACTTGATTCTTATACCAAGAATCACTTCAGCTTTCTCCGAACCCTTCATCTCAAAAATTAGATGACAAGAATTTCTTGGTTTTTTCAACTTGATTTTGGTCAGTACAAAAAATCAACATGTTATCCACATAGAAACAAATCATAACTCCTTTACCAGAAGCATCAAACTTTCTATATACACATTTGTCTGCTTGGTTAATAAGAAAACCATTAGACAAAACCACGTCATCAAACTTTTGATGCCAAGCTTTTGGTGCTTGTTTCAATCCATATAACGATTTCTTCAACTTCCACACCTTATTTTCACAACCTGGCATAACAAACCCTTCCGGTTGTTTCATATAGATTTCCTCATCCAATTCATCATTTAGGAATGCATTTTTTACATCCATTTGATGAATTACAGGGTTGTGTATAGCTGCAAGTACTATCAACAACCTAATAGTAGATGTCCTCACAACAGGAGCATAGGTATCAAAGAAGTCAATTCCTTCTTTTTGCCTAAAGCCTTGGATCACCAATCTAGCTTTAAACTTATTTTTAATACCATCCACTTTTACTTTCCTTTTGAAGATCCATAAATTTCCTAGTGGTTTACAACCGGGTGGTAGATTAGTTAATACCTATGTATTATTATGCATGATAGAATCCATCTCATCCTGGATAGCTTCTTTCCAAAATGCAACATCTCTTGAAGCCATAACTTCACTAAATGTTCTTCGATCATCTTCAACAATAAAACAATATTGATACTAATGTGCAACCTCATCCCTTGTCCCTTCAACTAAATAAAGATGAAAGTCATCTCCAAAAGATTTAGCCTTTCTATACCTCTCTTAGGTGCAGATGGTCCAGATAAGGAAATATACCCACCAGATACATCTTTAGATTGAAATGAATCTCCACTGAATGAATTATGAATCATGTCTCTTGTTCTAGGTATAGACGTAAATCATTCTTCATCAAAATCAGCATCTATTGACTCTAGAACCAAGTTCAGAGATTCATAGTCATTAGATTCTATTACATAGAACCTATATGCATGGGAATGCTCAGCATACACAATGAAGATACAATTTATACCTCGTTCACCCAAGTTTCTTCGTTTCGGTTCAGTGACTCTTACCACTGCTCTACAACCCCAAACTCTCCGAAAACTTAATTTTGATGGCTTTTTAAACCAACATTCATAAGGGGTAGTTATATTCCTTTTATTGGGAGTTTACAAGGGGTAAATCGGGGATAACTTGGACGAATCTGAAGTCGTGAATGTCACTTTTAGATTAAAATTATTTCGGTGATTTTACCAAAATATTTAATCGGATAAAATCAAAATTTAAATCAAGAACTTAAAATACGGAAATATTGTAATTTTTCCGAACCGACATGAAATATGAGCAATATCATGTATTTATAATAGTCCAAGAGCCATATCCAAAATACACGAATTTTCGAGCAAGGGACATGTTCAAAAGACATGAATTTCGAGATTTGGACACTAATATTTTTATACCAAAATAAAAAAGCTGCCCCTGGAACCCCGCTACCGAGGACGCTGCCCCCAGACCCCCGAATCGTGATGGAACTCGAACAAACATGCACTCCGCACTCTCTCGATTTTTTCGATGAAATATCACGATCGCATTGGTTAAATAGTCAAATCCAATTATATTAAAATACTAACAAGTCACACGGCTAGTGTTCATAACAACCGTTTTTGTCTTGTAGGAACCAACTCGACACACATTAAAGGAGCATTAAGGAGCCAACTTCAGTTAAAGAGTTAACGTGTAAAACCACGTTCCAAACTAATTCTTCTGGTTATATTCTCAACTTTTGGCATGTAGTCCTTTCTTGGGCTTATCTTTCAAAAGCTCAAGATTTCATGTAGTAGCCGAAAGATCAATGGGTGGCAACTCTTTGTTATTTCAGTTAGCTGAAAGAGTTCTTAGTTTGCGACTAAGCGGATAGGGGCATGTATGGACGGAGAAGATGGGGAAGCATGTATTGAAGTAACGTAGTCGCAATAAAAAAACGTCTAGTATTGGCAAAGCGTCAATCTCCCATACACACAAAGAATTCAACCGATATCACATTTGAGTCAGGTTATATAGTTCTACTAATGAATTGGAATTTTTTGTATGAAATATTTTTTTATTAACCTTATTGTGCTTCTTTTTACAGAATGTACGTGAATTAGGCAGTTAAAAAAGTTTGAAAAGAGATTTAGGCAGCTTATAGTAGCCAATTATGATATTGTTCAGTTAACACTTTGTTATTTGATTGATGAGTTTATGAGTAAACCTAAGTTAAATACTTGTATGTATGCATCACAACAAAAAAAATCAGCCCCTTTTTTTTATGTTGAACAGATTAATTTTTCGAATTAATAAATTATTTAAATGTAATGTTGTGCCAATTAAGTGATAATTAACTCATTGCTCCAACCTGAAAATTAAAGTACATTTGATATTAATTCATAAGTTGTTCCAAATTATACTATATTATATGGGCATCAAGCCAGCAATATAACTAAAGTTGATGTAGAAGTCCAGTGCGACCAGCAAAGTTGAGGTACATGGATCCCGCAAAAATTATATGAAAATCATAAAAAATATCTTATTGTACACCCTTTATTAATTATTTTTACATAATTATCAATTTCATTCACTAAATTTTAAGTACCTACTTGTAGAGAAAAAAAAAAAACTATAAATTAATCTTTTTCTTCATGTTATTGAAATGAATACTTATTTACGCAAATGTCTTTTTGTTACATTAACCTATAGAAATTGCCTTTAACTTGTTTGATTTTTACATGTTTGATGCTCAACTTATCTAATTAACATTCATCAACTAGTGTATAACTTATTAAAATTTAGTATATCAAGGGTGCATCTAACAATACAAAAAATAATAACACCGTCATTTGAAGTATGAACATGTTTAGCTAACCATCGAGGGAGCATGAACATGTTTCACTTGTCAATCATCAATGGTACGTTAAATTGTTATACTACAATTGAATATATAAGACACTAAATATGCGAAAAATGATTTGATATGATACCAAAAGCAATTTCAATAATTTAGATATCAAAAAACATTTGAGTTGTAATACATGATAAAAAAATTTAATCGTTAATACTTGGATCTCGGAGTATGGATAGTCTGGATTTCTCCGCTGATGTGGATCATTCCACTTCTATGCCAGTTCCATTGTATATTGTAAAACCAACTGTAATTAAGACAAACATACTTCAAACATCACCAACTTATTAAGAAATATTCGAACTACCAATGCCCAAAACAAATCAAACTAATGCTTCCCCATCATAAGCAAATTCTATTACTATACACTGAAACGCAATATCATTGCGGACTGAACAAATACAAATTCAGTGAAGTACTTTTTTGTATTGAACACCTCTACCAAAAAGACCAGAAGACCAAGCAAAAGCATGAGAAATAATGTATAAGAAATCCAATTGTTAAGGATTTTGTTTTGCTTACAACATCAGTTTTTTCCCTTTATATATAGGTTTCTTCATACCAAGGGAAAGTTGATTTTAAAACAACAATTAATGTCGTCATTCACACTTATTAATCTTCTTGGTTTTATGGGATTGATGTCTCAAGTGGCCTGGCAAGTTCTAATCATTTTTATCCCTGTGTTTCATATCTGTGTTCTCTACCAGGTAATCTTTCTTAATCTGTCATTTTTCCGCTTATTTATTTGTAGGTATGAAACAAAGAAATGAAGAAAATCGGTATGTCTAATGTGATTAGTAAGTGGCCTTGCTTTTATTATGACAGCAATAATATTACATAGCTTCTGCAAGAGAACTTTCACGATTGTTATTAAATTGCAGGTGGCATGGAGTCAGTGAAGCATGAAATAACAAATTCTAAATTTTCCATTGAATCTTACACTTGAACATTAGAAAATTTTACAAGAATGTTAGCAGTACTGTTCATGTATCATGTTTTTCTATTTATAGTTTTATAACTTTTCCCATTAAAAATTTAATGCAGGATGATGGCCACATACCATGCCAAGAACGAGCAATATCATATAAAGAATAGTTTTTGCAACATTGAAAACTATTATGATTAGTCCCACTGACTGGACAAGAAAAAGATCCTTTTATTACAGAAAATCGTAACATTGTAATAACGTTAAACACTTAACAAGTGTTTAAAACCTTTATTATATTTAATATGACATATATATATAGTGCAAAACGTGCTATTAGTCCATTACAAATACAAACGGACTCAAATTAATATGGCAGCCATAAAACTCACAAATATGAACCTCTAATTATTACTCCGGTTTATTACTCTTCCGGTGTTGAAAGATTGTCATTTTAACTATGATTTAATTTTCCTTTTTGTTTGTCATTTTCACATACTAATGCAACATTCAACAATTTTTTCCTAATTTTTCCTTGCATTATTTAGGTAGGAGATTAAATGTAAAAAGAAATTATAAGGTAATACTCCTTCCGTCTATTAAATATTGTCATTTTAACTAATTCACAGTTTTTAAGATAACAATATACTGAATGAGGTGATTTACTAACTTACCCTTTCGTAAATGTCCAACTCTATTTTCAAGACTTAGTGAATATGTTTAAATATTGATTTTTGTAATCTTCTCATCTTGTTATTGGAGATTAAAATATGGTTATCTTGAAAGTTGAACAGTTTAATAGGGGTAAGAATGGAAAACTTAGAGAAAAATCACATTGAAAATACAAAATGACAATAAAAAAAGACATCAAAATCCCTCTATAATGACAATATTTAGTAGATGGAGTGAGTAATTAAGAAGATAGAGAATTTTATAATAAAGTAAAAAGGATAAATTAGTCATTTTAATAAAGTGTAATAAATGTTTTATTGATCTTGATGAAAATCCTAAAATGACGATCTTTCAACATCGAAAGAAGTATCAAACAAAACCGTATGCCATTGAAGCACATATTAAGTCTCATTATGCATATAAAACCGTTGGACTGAAATATAAGTATATATTTGTGTAAGTTTCTAGACAAATCTTTTAATATCATATAATAGAATTTATTGAAAACTTATTAACATATATTTATAGTTAAAAAAGACTTATGGTAACATAAACCATAGTAACATACATATTACTTTTGAAATAAAATAATACAAACTTTCAACAAAAACAATGCAAATAGAGGGAGGAGCCAACTAAACAGAGACAGAGGGAAAGGTGGAAGCAATGCAACAAGAGGTAGGAGAGCAACTGAAGAAGGATTGACATGGGTTAAATTCGGTTAGAACTGACATGGGTACACTTTGTTTGAAATGTCTGTTGATTTGGCCAATTGAGATTACACGTTTGATTATGTTTTTTACTAATAATGTAATTGAAGGTATATTTGGACATTATATATATAAGTAATTCGAATATAATTTTGAATGGTATTTTTGTGGATTTAGATATAATTTTTAACTAATTTTGCAATGCCGTTGAGTAGAATTACATATTACATAAATGGTAAAATTTTTGTTCATGCACAAATTGATTTCTTTAAATTTAGGAAATCATTGAAAAGTTAAAGGTTTATAGAAATTTTTAAAAAATCTAAGAAATGAAAAGGAAAAAAAGAGGTAATTAGTTGTTTTTAAGTATAAAGGTAAAACTAGAAATTAAGAAATAAATGACATATTAAAATATTACCTTATATAAACAAGTCAATGGTAATTTTGAAAATCAAACTTAATTTTTGATCACATTGTTCGTAAAATATGAAGTTGATGTACCTTTATGTTAAATATTGAAATTCATATACTACTATGTTAATTAATTAAAGTTTGTGTCATGAGTTTAATTCGATACAAATGTGTTCAACTTGGTCATTGTTTCGGCTGTTTTGTTAACAATTTTTATATTGTTCTCTCCCGACCGGTTGCTAGATTATTTCCCTGCAAATTTTAAAATGGTAAGTGCACGCATTGAAATCCGAAAAAGAAACTTATTTAAAAAAATTTCTAAGATCCTAAAATAATTGTAATTTTGAAATGGATGGGCCAATTTAATACTTAACTGATAACTGTAAAGAATAAGCAAGAGCAAATAGGCTGGACTCTATCACCGGCTTCACTAACTAGGTTGATCCCTCCTTGGAATCGCCTCCGCTACTTAGAGAGGAAGGGGTCACGTCGCTTGGCAAGTGGAAGATCTCGGACACACCAATGTGACATAAGTTATGGTAGTAAGACGTAGAGGGCCAAAGAGGATCGTTGAAACCATATACTTGGTGGAGAGAGTGCCACGTCATTGGCACCTTCCCAGTTTTTGGTCGTGTCAAATTGCTATGGTGACTCTGTCAAACCTAACTTATACGGCAGGCTCCTCATTGGGCACGCGCCTCCTGTGTCAGGCAACCAACCAACAAGGATAGACAGGTGGGTCCCTCTCGTCACTTGTGCACTAAAACCCTATAAAAACATCCACTATTTCCCACATCAAGTATCTTACTCCACAATACTCTCATTTGTTATTCTCTCAACTTCTATTTTGAGACTAACTTGATCATCTGTGTTCTAACGTTGGTCTTCCGACTAAGCATTGTCTTGTAGGTCAACGAAATCCATCCAGGAGAATAGAATCCCGCCGGACAAGGTATTTTGAACATCATTAACCATTCAAGATTTAATTTCATTATGGACTGTTGCTAGAAATCCATCCGTTTTTCCTTGCAATTTTTATACTGTTCTCCCCCGGCCTCTTACTAGGCCAATTCCCTGCTGAAAAATGTTACAATTCATTTAACTAGAACTGGTTATCCAAAATTATTTACCAATATCTGACTAAGAGCTCAAATATCCTTTCCAGATTGATTGAACTCAAGATCTTTCAATCTTCTATCAATTTCTCTGTAAACTTTTGGGAACAGATTCGAACTTTTGGCCGAAACCTTCAAAGTTTTCTGAGAAGCTCGATTTACTTCAGCCTGCTTCCATGGTGCTGGTTCAATTGGTTACCTCGAAAAAGGTTTCATGATCAAATCAGGATTTTTTTTGTACCTGAAAGAAATTGGCTCTTTCAATGAGCTTATTGGAGGCTTCGGATTGGCCTATTTACATCACGTGTTTTAAATGATGTTGGGAAGGAATGACCATTTTCAACATGAAAGCTCTTGGCTACAACTGACTCACTATTACTAGCCGCTGCAAACACTCGCTGGAATTCATTATGATAGTATCTCAACTTTACAAATGTTCACAAATAATAGAATGTTGTGTGCGTAAAGATGTCTTCTCTTCTCCACTTTGTTAGTAACCTTCAATTTCTACTCAAATTCTCCCTGGTGATAAATAATCACCAAAAACTAAATTCATGATGCAACACAACAGTCAGAAGAGAACAAAAGTGTACCTAGGCATTACTAAAAACACAAATAGAAGCAGTTGAACGAATCAAATATGATAAAAAATTCAAACCTTAGAAAGAAGGAATAAGGCCCAAATCAAGCAAAGTAGGGATTATGTTCAACCTTAAAAAGGAAGATCATCCACGTCAGAAAATGCTTAACCTCAATTCCCCCATCTTTCATAGCCGCCCCGATGTGTCCGGTTCTGATTATGTTCTCCATGAATCTACCAATTATTAGGTATAATTATTGGCTTGTGATGGAGATAAATGAAGGACTGTAATAATAACCAGTACGACGGTGTAATCTGATATGCTCCATCTAAGATTCTTATTATATTAATCTGCTGTTGCTCTCCTCAAATTATAGCAATAATATTCATAATGTCGTTACTCTCTTCCAAATTATTAACAATAACAATATTTTTGTTGAGGAATAATTTTCATGTCAGTAAACAATATTAATATTTAATTAAAGTGAAAAAGGTTTGTGCCAAAGGAATAATTTTCATCAGAGACTCTAATTTTCATCTTTTTCCTTGCATAATGTGAAGACTTGAGTTTCTACAAGCGATTTTGCACCTCTGAAGAATCATGAGAAACAACCTCAATCTGTTCATCATCATCATGTTGTTGTTTAGCCTTTTCTGTCAATTCTTTATGTTGACCCCATAGCAATATGTATATTCCAGTCACTATCAGAGCAGCTCCCACTACACTGCAATGTATACATATATCAGAATACTATATCAAGATGCAGATTCTAAAAATAAAAATAAAAATAAAATATTTTGTTGAAGATTACTTATTACCTTCCAATGTGAAGATGTTCTTGTAGAAGCAAAGAAGCAAAGAACGCAACAAGGACAAGCGAGAGAGGGTAAAAACTAGCCACGAAAACTGCCCCTCTGATGTTTACGCACCATGCAATGAACGTAAGCACTAACCCTGAATTTAAGACTCCCTACCAAAACCATTAATACCAACTCCAATTACAATCCTATAAAATCAATTTGTATAATTAAATATGGATACTACCGCATAAAGAACGGTAAGTAGCCTAAGATTCCACCCCAATTTCCACTGGCTCCAATCTCTCACAGTAGAAACCGAAAAAATAAGGCACAAAATTGATGCAACTGTAGATATCAGTGCTGCATTGGTGTAATGCACTGGGTATATTTTGCTCAGATGTGTCTGCATAATCAATGTGTCAATAACAAAGGCAACTACTTCAGATTGTGTTGCATAAATTGAACCTGGATTATCAACCACAGTGCATAACATATGCAACTTCCAAAAGCAGTAGCAGAGCCAAGAACATAATTGGTTGAAACATGGGCGATTTTCTGTGGGTTACTTGGCTCGACAAGATTTATATTTGTATGCCAAAACTTCAACTCAGGGCCACCCCTGTACAACGTTATCAACATAGCCCCACCAATTCCCACTATTGTTCCTATCATCTTTGCCTTTCCTGCTTTTGTTCTTATTCTTAATTTTTCCAAACTGCCACATATACATTTATTAATCCTACTTGTTACAAGAAAAAGAATTGATATTTTTTTGTAATAAAATCAAAATAAAAATTGCGTACCCTAGAGCAACGGCAAGAATAAGAGTAACAGCAGGTACGATATTTTGTATGGCTGCTGCAAATGTTGCCGATGTCAACGCTAAGCTTTCCAAAAACAAGTTTTGGCCCAATGCTCCCCTAAAAATATTAATCATCCAATTATTCAGCAACATTTATTCATTTAATTAGTCTTCTAAAATTTTAACAAATATTTTGTCACTGTTACATACCCAAATAGGCCACTCAGAATAGCTAACCCTAATATCTTCCAAGTGAAGGTCGGCCTTTTCCTACAGTATATATACACAAACAAAACCAGCCTCATTAATGAAAATAACATAAAGATAAAAATGTGTGTCAATCAAAATATTTTATTGTCGATACCTTTCGAGAAGAAGAGCTACAGGAATGGTGTAAGCAGAGGCAAAAATCCAGCGATATGCCATAAGAACTCTCACGTTCATACCATCATTGACCGCCAATTTGTAGAGAATATTCATGCCTGTATATATTACTTGTACCAAAATCATTAACACAATCGGAAGGCACCCATGGACTGCTTCAATCATGTTCCTCATATTCAAAAGAAGAGAAAGAAGAATGAGATTGGAGAAGAAAGTAAAAAGTTATTGTGAAGAGAGAAAACTGATGATGAAGTCTATTTATATTATAATTCTTTTTAGGTATTATAATTCAATATTAAGATTTATTGCTCATTCTATCTTTAATTAAATTACATCCGTATAAGTTTACCAAACAAAAAATTACAGCTGTATAATTAGACATTCTTTCCATACCGATATTGCAAATTTAATTCAATTTTTTTTTACTTTCTTTCTAATTAAAAATTGGAGCCCGTGAAATTTGGATCTGAATATTATCAATAAAGAAAAAAAATCAAAACAAAAACTAAGATAGGTAAAGTCATAAAACAACAAAATCAACAAAAAGATTTTATTTATTTATTTTTTATTTTTATATTTATATTTATATTTATTTTTTTATTTTTTCACTTTTTATTCTTGTAATGTATTAACATTAGTTTTCAATATAAAAGAATTAATTTGCTAGTTTATGAATAATGAAAATCGTGTAAAAAATAAATATCATAAAAAGAAAAATTGTTCATGGACAAATTTAGATCTTACTTTTGTTGTTAAACATTAATTTTTTATTGTATCATATTTCATTTTATAAAATATAGAAAATAATAGTTTTTAACATATTTATTATAAATCGGTTCAACTCCGATTAAATCTTGTTTGACCCATCAACCATTGACTATCTATCTTAACTGGTTCAAGGGATCAGACCGATTATAACAACCATGGTAAAAGCTACATAAAACCGTATATTAATTTTTAAGACAGTAGTTTCACAAATCGATTATTTATCAAATCATAAAAATTAATAACAAGCAAATAATCTTTCGTAACCTTGTTTTATTTTCATTTTTGATGATCACAATGTGCAGGAAGCAATCAATGCCCGTTTAGTGTAGCTATTACGGTTATTATTTGACGTTCTAGGTGAATTTTATAATCAAATAGCTAATAAAATGGTAACCAACATAGGCCTTGTTTAGTAAAACTATAACTATATGTTTTTTTTTTTTTGTTGCTTTTGTGGTTTATTATTGTTATTTGTTTTTTTTATGTTTGTTATTAACTGATCGGTACTTAGTGCATGGTAAAAGATAGAATTTATAATAGCAGTTATTGATGTAAAATGACAAAAATACAAATGTTTTTAATTCAATTATAAAAGTTTAATTAGAGTAAAAATCACAAAAAAAACTCTCATAAAAATTATATATATATATATAT
>CATIWQ010015618.1:0-23646 GCA_949673415.1 Euphorbia schlechtendalii
GGTTGGACCAAGATAACATCGCTAACACAGAATTGGTGGGTATCTCGTTCCCACTACATGGACATTACGGTGTTTGAATGTGAACTCCTAGTCGAGGTGATAAGCATGGTATGATAACTCATCAAAATCTAGTATAGTTAACCTCGCCAGATGGTAGCGGTACCATTCTCGGGATCCCCCTACTATCAACTGTACTGCAGAAGGCTTAGATGATCTCGGCACTAACAATAGATAGATAAACATCCATCACTTTACGTAGCTGGTGAGTGATTCTCCTTCCATCTATACACAAGCAAGAAAATCTCACATGGTTTGTTTCAAAGGTTCTAGAAATGCAAACTCTATTTGGAACTTTGCAAAGATGTAGTTCTAATTGCTCTTGGTCTCAATCGACTGCATTTCGTATCACTGACTTGCTACTCCTGCTAGTGAGCACGGAAATAGTGTAGCTATCATATTTTAAGACCAGCCCTGTGCTCTACACAGGATATAAAACTTGGATAAGTGAGAAGATGGTGCATCGTTCCTGTTAAAAACCGACATTCAGGCCAAGCTAAAACTGGCCTTCGGGACTTTTTCATGTTCTCTAATCACCCGATTGCTTGACTCAGATTTAAGCATCTCCATCACATCATCTGAGTCTATCCCTGACTCAATCGCCATCACATACTCCTCTCCCTTGCTGGTAGGTGCTTCTCCTGACAGTTCCCTCCCTACGTGAAGGGACGTAGGTTTCTGGCCGGTAAATACCAATATCCCAGCAAGGTTGATCTCAACAGCTTTAATCTTACCCTCGCACCCTCGGGGGTTTGACTCTTCCTCTAGCATCTTCAAAATCCAATTAGGATCGCTTCCCGACCTAACCATCATCACAAATTCTCCAAGCCCTTCAGACAGGCAGCTCAGGACCTTCCACTCTTCTAGCCCAGAGTTAACCATTCCTACCCTTGCCTCAAAATTCAGCAAAGGGTTATTCTTAATGCTTGGCTTCAGTGCAGGCTCATGGATGACCTTGTCAGCCACCAGTTTCTAAATAGCTTTCAGCAGCTCCTTCCAATTATTTGTGCAATGTCCCACGGCCACATGATAATGGCAGTAATTTTTCTTCTCTTCCGGCTTGGGAGGGACATGCTTCTTCAAGCTTTCCAATTGATTAAGTTCACGCAGCTTGGTGAACAAGAATCCCAAATTACCAGTGTATGTTGAGATGCCATGATATTCTTCCTTTAACAACCTAACAGTGGCTACCTTCTCTTCATTCACCAATTGAACTGCCGGTTGCTTCGTCTTCACCTACACCGAGTTGGAATCATTCTTCCTGTAATAGGGCTTAACAACCTGTTGCCCCGTTTCTGCCTCCATCGCATCATACCGCTCTATCTTCTCAGCTCACACAAAAACTTCCTGATAACTATGGAAAGTCTCCCAGTCTCTTTCGATAAGATGGTAGTGCACCATCTAAAAGCTTCACGATCATCTCCGGTAGAGATAGGCGAGACTGTAAACGTACTTGCACAGCCATCCATCTCTCAAAATAGGGCTTGAAGCTCTCCCCCGATTTTTACCTCACTGCCTCTAGATTCTACATAGTAGTGACCATCAAAGTATTGAAATCATAGTGGTCCACCATCGCCTGGGACAGGCATCCCCAATCATAGGCTATGTCCATTGGTAAGTGACTGTACCACTCATTTACGGGGCTTCCCAACGTAACAATGAACAATTTGGCCATCATATGATCACTGATCCTTAAAGCCCTCATCACTTTCTAGTAATGCGCGATATGCGTACGAGGATCTGTATTGCCTGTGTACTTTTTGAACAAGTCGGTGGTAAAGTATCCTCATCCCCAACTATGGGCTACACTGGGATCACACCCCTCTACCCCTGCACATGAGTGGCTAAGAACTGACTCTAAAGTTTAGCCATTCCAGGTTGTTGAAGGATACTGTTTGGGGTCTCCGAGAAGCCCCCATACTGCGAACTCGGGTAGTACTGCCCCTGACCTTGAAATGTCTAAGAAGGTCCACCTAGCTTGGCATTTTGAGCTGAGTCACCCCTTGAATAAAGGGAATGTAATTAGAAGAGGGCTTGATTTTTGAAGGCCCTGCCACCCTTGGTGCAAATGAAGCATGCCTAGGCTACCCTGGGAAAAACTGGCCACCCACCTGTAGCTCATACACTGTCTATGGCTGACCCTGCCCAGAGCCAAACTGGTAGAAGTTAGGGGTGACTGTTGTAAAACTTGGAAATACAGCAGCGGACGATGGCGGTCCCCCTGGTAGGATTGTTCCACGGACATTTGGCACCACATCGTTTGCCCTTTGCTCGGGCTGCCCAGTTCTAGTGTGGTGGTTGAGGATTGACACAAACTGGTCACTATTAGCGAAGGCATTCATTGCAGTAGCAATCTCGGTGCTCACCGATGATTGGTTGGCTTGTGGGTTCTGACCTGCCCTGAGAGCCTGATCATTGGTCACATTCTCTTCTTGTTGATGGGCCATGTTACGAAAGCTACACAGAGTGTTTTATTCTGAATCCGAGCTAAAGTCGATATACGAGACTCCTTCTTGGTGAGCCGTGGTTGGGGAGATGCGGATTAGCCGGTGAGAAACCCTGTTCCAAGCCTTCTACTGGCTTTTTCTTGGCTGAAATACACATGGAGATTGTTAGGGATGCATGTAAAATCATGATGCATGAAATTTTTAATGTTATGGCTACCGAAAAAAGGTTAGCGTGCCATGATGCGAGATAGAAATCACTCATAAAAAGAGCAGAATTGTTAGTCCATGCGATAAATGAAGGTCCATTGGTTTTGAGATTCATACTCTATCCTAGGAACAATGTGAAATGAAGTGACCTAATTACCTATTTGGTGATAAGTTAAAGGTTCGAGAACTAAAGTTAGTTCTCTTGGTTTTCGGGTGACCACTGTGACATACCCCAACGAAAAGTGATAAAAAAATGTATGGAAATAACTACCATATGCAGCATATAGATGAATGTTTTGGTTCTTTTGCCCCATTGGGGCAAGGTCTTAGATGTCAGTGGACATCATCACCAAAGGTATGTAGTGATGCATGAGTATTTTGGGTGAAAAGTATGGTTTTAGAGGGAAGTTGTACCTAGGTTAAGACATCAACTGGGATATTCTTTGTGTTCATGGTTGCCTCGTGTAGGCTTTTGGTGTGTACAATCACCCCGGCAGGGCTATAAGTCGGATGCCAAGTGAGCATAGTATAAGGATTTGGGTAGGTTTGTCTTAAGAGCCGGACATCATGTGGACATCGCGCTAAAACTTGGGTTGAATGATGCTAAATGATTCTAGTTGGTTTCATGTTATCCTAAGGTGACACGATCTCAAGTGTCAACTAAGTCTTAAGCATGAAGGACATCAGATCATGTTTAATATGAGTGTGTGTGTTCAAGTGTCTGCACTAAGATTTGTGGTTAGCATGGCACATTTGTACAATGCATGATGAATCGGAAAGTGGTAAACACTTAGCTGGCACACAATATCTTTCTTCCAACCATACAACTCCCGCGCGTAAATTTTTTGGCTAGTCTCTATCCTAAGTTTGGTTCATCTTAGTACCGTGAGGATACTAAGGAGCGCACCTGCAGGAAAATATAATGCATGATTGCTTGTTTGGGTAACACCCTAAGGAAAATGCCTGTGGCTTATTTACATGAGGGTTTATAAATGGGTTGTCAATGTAGAAGGCTCTTATTGCACTAAAATACACTCCAAGCCTCTTCCCGAATGGGTTGAGGGAGGTACATGCGATATGGCAACAAGTGCTCCACCCACTCAAGTACTATCTTTTCTCAAGGAGGTAGATTAGTACAAGAGAAAGCTTCAAGGTAATAGGGATACCTTAGAGTTATGGGCTAATCCCTTCTACTGCAATGCGTTGTTATGAATATGTCATAATTAAGAGAAAATAGAATAATGTGATCAATAATTTTCGGCACTTATCCAAAATCTAAAACATTTAAAAAAACAAGTTTAGAAAAATCCCCAGCGGTGTCACCACTGTGAGGGGGCGACACGGAGCGGTGGGCTGAGAGGCGCGGTCCACCGGGGTGTTTGAAAAAAGGTACACCGAGTCGGGGACCCGGGAAAAAGGTTGAAAGAGAAAGTGAAAAATGTTTTAGATCGGTTTGAACCTGAATTAGTGTGGAGTCACCACCTAGATTAGCTCTTTCCAGGAATTAGAGTCCTGTGAGGCTTAACGTCCGGGGGACGGCCCACTAAGACACAGAGATTCGGGTCTGGGATAAGTTGCTTATTTCTCATTGCATTGCATTATATTACATCTACAGAAAATCGTATTCTCTTAATTGTGCACGTTCACGCTTAGGTCGTTTTTAATTTTAAATGCATGACTCACGTATGATGAAAATAATAAACTATCCACAAGGCAAAATAATAAACCATCCACAAAGCAGTAAGTAAATGTGGAAAGGAAATGCAAAAAACAAAGATTACAAGGCTTCAAAAATCGGGGGATGCAAACACCTGCTAACCTATTAATTACATTTCCCAAAAAAAAATGAAATTGCCATACCCGAAGGAAAATTAAAATCCTAAACATACATCTAACCTACATCCACAAAGGTTAGCACAGGGGATATCAAATATATGTTCGATTTTGAATTTAGCGAGGCCCGTGTGGCAAAAAAAAAATCAATCGCGATAATGTGTTTGTTATTTAAATAAAACAATTCATTTTATTAGCACGTTGGTTGCTCATAGTAAATTGCTGAGGGCTGTTATCCGGGAATATGTTTTATTCCCTTCGTGGGGGTATTCTAACATACATCTCCTTTTAATAAAGAAAAATAGATGAAGAAGAATTACAACATTTGAATAAAATAAAAATCTTAGTTTCACAAATGAAATCAGAAGAACACCGAAAGCATGGAAATTGCAGTTCTAGGAACTCAGAGGCTTACCCTTACGGAATGAATCCACTTCGAAGATATCCGATTGGCCGTTGAAAATCCTCCTCGTTCTTTAGTTTAGGTAAAAGTTGTTGCGAAAGTCCAAAAATGTTCATTTAGTTCTTGGAAATTGAAGCAGTTCTAAGAGCTATATTTTTTCTGTAAATTTTTTGGAGTCCTGATTATTGAAAAAGACTTGACTATTTATAGGAGAAATCCTGAAAATCCAAAAAAGGTAAGATTTTCCGGTGAGGGTCTAGTCGGAAAAAAGTTCGGCAAGGCCCCTCGCCACGTCTTTGGCGAGGTAGCCTTGCCAAGGTGTTTCGGTGAGGCTCGACCCGCCAAAGCCCATTGTTTGGCGAGGCCTACCTCTGACCTAGGATTCAATCTCCCTCGGGTTTCTGTTTCTTGAATTTTTTTATTATGTCATTTTTCTTTATGTATTTTCATATTTTTTTAATTAATTTCTGAGTAAAATTAAACAACATCCATCTGAATTTAGGGACGAGGAGGATTCCTATTCGGATACATCTGGATACCTGAAAATTGTGTGATTCAAGGATAAAATCCTAAAAAGCCGTCATCATTGAACGCGCGAGCTGGTACAAAATCCCGTGCTCACAGAAGTATAAAAATGACTTTAACTATAGTGTTTTGTGTATAAAATTAATATGATAATAAGTGCAATTATACACTTATCACCTTTATCCTTCAAACCAACTTAAAGAGAAGCATCTATGTTAATTCTTAAGGAAAGTAGGAGAAGATTGTGTTCCCTATTGGAATAGTCTTCACTAAGGTGGAATGGGGCTCAAACCTGGAATTTGGCTCTGTTTATGAAGTGGATTATGAAGGACTGTTTAGAAACAAGATCCTCCATAAAGTAATCAAGAAGCATAACCTAAGCCAGTTCCTGCAAATGAAAGGACCAGCCATTGTTGACTTGATAAGAAGCTTCTTCTAGAATCTTTAGACCATCCAAGGGTATAATGATGTGCTTCTGGTGGAAATCGGAGAAATTCCCACCTCATCTGCTCTAGGCTATTAGGAAGCATCCTTAATATGACATGCAAGAGAACTCAGCTCAAGAAGAATGGAGATGAGGATGCTGTGGTAGTTACTGAAGATTGGGAAATCCTAGCAGATTATGGATCTAGAGAGATTGCTGCCTTTGGAATGAGTTAGGTACCAAGGGCTTGCTATGAGCTCATGGTGAAGCTACTGCTACTAAAGACCAGATCTCTCACCAGCTGCACCTATTTCTAGAGGTGTGTGGTCTACCATATGGTAGAAGGTAAGTAACTAAATTGGCTAGTGATGATTCTTCATCACTTGACCAAAGTTACTATCATCTACCATTACGATTATCTGATCATAGCCTTGATGAAAGTAGTGAAGATGGACATCTCTTCTTTTGTTGGAGGTCTAGGGGAGATAGTCATCCTAGTGAAGAAGATATTAACTATGATGCACTTTGGCAAGCTGTATCATGATCAGGTACATATTAGGTACACCAAGGCCCAAGATGCCAAAAGAAATACTAAGGCTGTATCGAAAGTAGTGCTTGTGAATGTGGCTAAGGAGGATGAAGATAGCTTCATGGTGGATTTTGAGAAAAGTAGTGAGGACACTAATGATAATGTTCCTCTCTCTACGAAGATGGAATAAATTTCAACAGCCTCTACTCTAACCTCTCCTAAACCAAGAGCTACCTCCTCAAGGGCAAGGAAAAGCCCAGCAAAAACAAGGGCCGGTGATTCACTTGCCCAACCCCCAATAAGGTAAATGAAGCAAATGAAGGCCAAAACTCACGTTCATAGGGAAGTTAAGGAAGAAGAAAATGCCTTAGAGGTGGAGGTGACTTTGCACCAAAGGAAGCATAAGTTGGTTGTCGTTGAAGAGGATGAAGGCCAAGGGGACTCTAAGCAAAGCTAAGAGAACTCTGAAACCATCAATCCTAGTGCTACCGTGTACGTAGAAGAAGTAATCTCAATGGTGAAAGGCACCCAACGTAAGCACACTCTACCACCAATCGCCCATTGAAGAAGAATGTTTAAGTGGTGAGTAGTGATGAGGATGTTAGAGAAACCATAAAAATCCTCAATTAGGAAGGATCTGCTCTTTCTGATTCTAGCATCCCAACCCCTTCTTTCACTCAGGCTGAGACTCTTCCAACTCAGCCTAAAGTACCTCAACATGACCCATCCTTGGGTCAAACAACTAACCCAGAGGTACTCATAAATCCTTCTCCCATTTCTTCTCTAACTCTCAAAACTTCTTCACTTGTAAAACCTTTAAATTCTATCCCTATAAATTCTGAAATTCCTATTTCTTCTGTAAATTCTCCTTTCCAAACTCATAATACTATAAATTCCCCAATAAATATTCATTCCTCTCCAAACCAAACACAAGATTCTTTCTCTCCTCCTCCTCCTCAAACTTCCCTAATCCCTTCTCTTGTAAAACCTAAACCAACCCCTACTTCTTCTAATGTACAATCTTCTGAACCTAACCTTTCTTCACAACCATCCACTACCCCTCTAAATCCTTCTAATTAGAGAAGTTCCTAACTCTGAGAACTTTGCTCAGCATGTAAAAGCAAGAGAGGAAGGTACTAAGGCAAATTTACAACCAGTGAAGTACCTCCCTCCAGCTACAAGCCAATCCAAGAGGACATGGCTGATTCATCCATCTTGGCTCAAATAAGAGAGTTGGCCAAGAAGAAATTCCCAACACTCAAATCTGATGCTAAGTTGGATGGAGTAGTTAGTAAATTGTTACTATCTCAAGAGTTGACGGACTTGTCCGCAAAGGTTAAGGTTAAGCCGCCTTAGTTTGATGAACGCTCAAGCATTCCCTCTGAATTAATCTACTTTGAAGAGTTTGAAAAGATTCAAGGAAGCCTATTTGTGATTCGCAACCACTTAGCGAAAGAAAGTGCCAAAAGCCTAATGGACAAGATGGCTTTGATCTTAACTGGCTTAAATGACTCTACGACTCAACTCAGCATAGCTATCACCTCTATCCCCACGTTTACTGCTCTCGCTAATGTGGTAGCAGGAAAGATAAAGGGTAGTGTTGATGTTGCTGCTGATCAGCTGCGTAGCTTGAATGCCACAATGGTAACTCATGCTACACAACTTCATAAGTTTGGTGCTGAACAAGTCAAAATAAAGAAGAGCACAGATATAAAGATAGAAAATGTGCTAAAAGAAGTGGAGGTCACCAAGGACATCGGTCACATCATGGCAAAGCTTTTAGAAAGTATGTCCAAGGTGATGGTGAACTATGACAAAAAACTTGATCGGTGATTTGGACTCTTGATGATGTAGCCAAGAAAGCTGACAAGCCCATATTGAACATTAAAGCTCTTACTGATAAAGAAGTTATATGCAAAGAAGTCAATAACAACACGGATGAATCTATCAATAAGGCGCAAAAGGCAATGTTTGAGTCTATCAATAAGATTTTCCCTGAACCTACTAAGTCTCTAGAATGGGACAACGGTCTCTCAATGCATAAAAAGCTAAATGTCATCAAGGGAAAAATTGAGGATATGCAAAGGAATATGGATAAACTGGTGTCAACTGGATTTCATGATGCAAGAGACATTGACTTCATTGCTAGATCTATGTCATCTATGTGCTCAAGAATCCTAAATATGGAAGCCAAGCTGAAGATAGCCTTATCTGCTACAGATTTTAAAGCTCTCTTGTAGTGCTTTCAATAGTTTGCTTGCTAGGGGTTCGATCAAATTGCTCATTTATCTAGGTGCCATCACTTGCTTCTCACTGAACTGAAAGATTAAGAATTCCTCCTTACAAAGGGAAAAGAGATTATAGAGAAAGAGATTCTCCTCTGATCATTGGAAAGCAGGAGGCTTTCAGTCTACTTTGGACTCCTTCAATGTCTGCCTTGAACAAACTATGAAAGGACAGATAACAAAGGGGGAGAAGGTAGCTGAAGACTCTCTCAGAACTGCTAACTTTAACAAGTCATCTTTTCCACCTCTGCCAAAGCGACCTCAACCTCAGCCCCAGCATCAGTCTCAATCTTCAAGTCAACAATAGCAACCCAAAAGCTCTGGACAACATTTTACTCAACCGCCCAAATAGCTGTAGATTAGATAGTGAAGCTTATAATAGGGCTTGGCATGTAAATTTAGTTCAGAACACAATTTGTGTACTGACTAAGAATTTTATCATTATTAAAAAAATTACAAGTTTTTTCTCTATCTAAGTTAAGATCTTCTTAACTTCTTATTTGGTGTGTGTGTATGCTATTTCTGCTGATAAACTGTTGCAGGAATAAATACAAAGACCAACCTCAAAGAATAGCTGAATTAAGAAAAAGTCCCAAATCGAAGAAAATTCCTCTAATAAGTATGGGGGAGCTGAGCTAAATGAAGAGATACCTCTTAGTCTGGGGGAGTCCACACTACTAAGGAGTTCTCTCAACATGGGGAGTCTTACATCGTCTACCAAGTATTCCTTTATCTTTAAACTATTTATTTAATTAATCTCTTCTACTCTCCAGTTTGTTATTTGTTCCAAAATGGTGGAGATTGTTAAACCCAAGTTAATAGTACTTCACGGTACTTAAACATTTTGAAAATAACAAACTATCTAGGATAATGAAATTAATTGAGTACTAAGTAGACTCTTAATTAATCAAGTTTACTTAAGCATGTTTAAAGGAAAACAACTCAATTTATCGGATGATTAATTAAGTTATGACTTAGAGTAAGAAAAGTTGAGTCAGCCTAGTGTTACATAGTTTACAAGATATAGACTCAGCGATGCTGAATTAGCTTTTATCTATAAAAGATGAGTTACTTTGACATTTAGAGAAATAAATGACACACATGTGTTTAATGGTTTTAGTGAGGAATGAAATATTCCTTGATGCTTTTCAAGAGAATAGACGTTGAAATTAAAGAAGATATTCATGTGGTCCTCACAATAAAAAGCTATCAGTACGGAATATTGGAGATCCCTCACTAAAGTCCAAGATAAAAGGAATCCTCTAACATACGCCATTTCTCAATGTCTCTGCGTAACTCTGCAACATCAACAAGTAAACCATTCACAGAATTCCATGTTGCATCTTGCTTGCCTCTCTATCAGATCAAATTTCTTGAAGGAGATGAGTTTTTGATGCATCATGATTAACGGATTAATCTCATGCCTTAACGTTTGAAATCTCTATCTCTAAATGTCTTGGAATTTGTCTCAAATGGGCATATTCGAAAGATATGCAGAGAAGAGAAATTGAAGACAATCAGAACGAGAAGTTTGTAACGACTACTTCAAAGAACTTCAACTATAAATAGAAGACTGAAGCAGACGTTCAAACTTGGTGAATTACCTCGAATTTCTTAAAGACATAAAACTCTATTCAATTATTTCCAACTTATAGAAACTCCAAATCAAGCAATCAAGCAAACACTAAGCTTTCAATCTGTTTGTAATAGAGAGTAATCACTTAAGATTTAACATTGTAAAGATTCAACATTTTTATAAGTTTAAACCCTCAGTTCACAATCTCTTTTCATAAATCCGAGTGACAGTTTGGGAAGAATACCCAAATTGTGTTTGAGTGGTAATTAGAAAGGAATGTATTTTTTGTAAACGTGCCTACCCACTGCAAAGGTTTCTCTGCCTAAGGAAGGAAAGAAAAAACTAGTGGATTAAGGCACGGAAAGGAATCCGGGGATTGGAGGTAGGCTAGGGGCCGAATCAGGATAAAATCTTAGATGTTAAAGTTTCTAACCTTTGTTTCTTATTTTTTATAGCTTTATCACATTCATCATTCTCTCTGTTTTTACAAGTCTTGCTTGAAAAACCAATCCAAGCTGAGTAAAGTACTCAGCAACGATTGAAGATAAACTGTTTTAGTGAAGCTTAGCAGTTCATAGTTTTTAGACCTAGCTCAGCCCAGTTCAATCAGCACGCATCTAAAAACTGAATTTGGAAAATAATTTTTATAAAATCTAAAAAGAACCAAGTATAGCTTTCACCCCTCTACTGTTTATATTAAGCTATTTTGAACCAACAGTTCTTCCAACCCATCACCCCACTCCAGACGACCTCCATGATCATCAACCAAAAATTTGATAGAATTTTTCTTTATTTGAGGCATAAGAGTGAAAAAAAATGGGTAGTACTGTCCCCGCTTTTCATCCAATTTAGGTTAGATCGCTGCTTCTAATAAATTTCTCTATCATGATAAAGAGATGCCAACTTTTTTTTAGCCTCAAAATAGTCACTCTCAAGGACACCCTCACGACGCTGAAATCTCTCCACCGTAACCTTTGTTGCCCCCATCTAAACTTGAAATTGGTCCCGACAAGACCTATGCCGGGAGCTAGGTTGCCACTTTCATCTCAACCGAACAACCGACATTTTGCCCCAAAAGTTGTTAATGATAGAGCCACACTCAACCCATTTATATCACTCATTGTTGAACTGAAAGATGGAGCCAACAGGATGCGTTACACAATCGAGATGAAGCAAGAGAGCATCGTGATCACTAGTTGTCATACTAACGTGTCAAATACTATACTCTGGGAAATCTTGAAACCATTTATTATTCACCAACCCCCTATCTAATCTCTCCCTCAAAATAATTTCACCATTTCTAGACCACTCCCAAGTGAACGGGAAACCACAAAATCCCATATCTAAGAGATTACAATCCCCAATCGTTTGCTGAAAATTAACAATACCAACCATATGTGGTGCAACGCCACCTTGCTTCTCCGACACATTAAGAATCTCATTAAAATCACCCAAAATCATCCACGCTTCTTCCCTAAAGGACGCAAGCCACTTTAATAACTCCCAAGATATATCTAATATTTCACTTGAGATTTCCAAAAAATTCCGTAAACAGCGACATCCAATTTGAACCCATCCCCGAACCAGAAATGAATTTGAAAAGCTGATTTGCTTTCCCACATACTCTATCCTTGATCTAGATTATCGAACTTCCATTAAGAAAACCAACTTAGGCTAAACACAGGATACTAGTTCCCGAAGCTCTCGAACTGATGCAGCTCAAACCAAGCCACAACAGTTCCAACTTAGTGCACTCGTAACTCCTAGCGGGTCTGCTCCACGGCAGCACTCGCCTCTAGCAATAAAAAAGATCCACTAACAGTCGCACTTTTGTTTGAGAGACCAGTCGATGAAGATCCATCCACACTAACTCGCTTCCTCTTCAACCCGGTAGCCACTTCCATCTCACTCACATAGGTTATTGCCCCTTTCTCCATAGATTGAATAAGAGACGTGAACGATTTATGGCCAAACGGGGCAGCTATTTGTTTACTATAGTCCATACGTTGCTTGTCCCTCGAGTTAGACTCAACCAACTCCTCACTGACCTACACTTCCCGAACCAGCTCCCCCATTCAAGCCCTCTACCTTCTGAGTTTCAACATCCTTCCCACCCTCACTTCATTTGAAATTACACTCTTGGAAAAAAGCAGCCATTTATTTCCTGGTTTGGTGTTAATTGCTCGAGTAATAGCCCGCAGAGATGCATCAAACTTCAGTTCCCTTTTATCTTGCAGCACATCAAATCTTACTTCACAAAACTTGTCTGAATGTCCGATAATCCCACAAAAGAAACAAAAATTTGGTAAGTGTTCATACTTGAGTTAAACCAAGTTCATACCCTATAATAAAATTTGCGTGTTGTAATACAAAAATTATAAAAGTAAATAACTGTTCCTCCCCCAACCAATCAATAGTTGATTACAAATATCTAGACATTACATGAAGTCCGTACGCACAATGGCCGACATCTCATGAAAGTCACAAACTATGATGACTCAGCTATTTATCCTACCCTTTTTTCAAAACTTACAGTCAACTTGTTTCTGTTTCAAGAAAATATCATACGAACTACGGGTTATAAAAATTAATTTACAATTTTTGGGTTAAAATATTTGAAAAAGCATATGGATAATCACTATGGAAATGTTAGATTTATCTGCAGCAAATTTTTTGGTTTGTAAATACTTAATATTTAAATGATTTTGCATGTGAAAGCCTTGTGTAGAAGCAATATGTCAAAGTTTTATGCCAAAAAGAAACTCATTCAGCAGAAAAATAGTTGTTATATATTAATGCAATAAAAAGTTACTGTATTGTAATTTAAGAGATTTTTTTATGTTATGGCGATTTTGTATTTTTATTTTTACTTTGCTATTATAATCAATGGATTAAATTTTTCATAAATAATTCAATAGTGACGAAGGTTAAAGTGACTTTTACATCGTAAAAAAAAAAGTCATTATAAAATAATAGTGATATAATTTTACAGTTAAACGTGGTTTGTAAACAAATTTAAATTTGAAAGGAACATAAGAAAATGTAAAATTACATTGGATTATTGGTTTTGGATGTTATTTGTTGATGCGCATAGCTATTTGGTATTGTTGATAACATTTTTGTTTCCAAAACATTTGATAAAAATTATTTGACACTCATGTTGATAATAAGAAGTAAAAAAACACAATTACCCCAAAAAATATTGTTTTCTTTTATATTTTTGCATAATTAGAATAGAGAATATGATATATGTTTAAACTTTTAAGAAAAACCTAATGCATCACACGAAACTAGGTCAAAATTGTCTATTGTTCCCTAAGTTTGACTTTTCAAATATTTATTTAATAGATTCATTTAGAATTATCATGTCGAATTCTAATATAATAATTAATAAAATAATTAAAATGAAAATAATTATTAATTTTTTTTATCACATTAGACTTCATTTTACAATTAATTCCATTTTAAAATTCTAAAAATGTTTGACCCCTCCCTCTCAAATATGCGATTCTCCTGATTTTTCTCTTTCTAATCAGAAGCTGAAATCTGTCATTCAAGAATTTAGGAGGCAAACTGATACTCATTTTGCAAGTTCAACGAGTAACAAAAAAACTCAAAGCTAAAGGCACATTAAGCTGTTTGCACTATGTTCACATAGCTTAAAAGCCACATCATATGTCTATCATTATTATATAGTAGCTCATCCAATGATGCATCATATACATCTCCAACCAAGAATCATGGATTTATATTATTTATATCATTTTATTTAGTGAAAGATTGGTCAAAGAGAGTAGTTACCACACTCCAATCTTCACAAAAATGCTCCTCTTAATCTAGCTTGAGATGGCGACTGCAAGGCAAGAAAATAGGATGCAACGAATATTTGAGTTAGATTGTAGTTTGTACCTTTGATGATAGAGGGTTTATATAGATATCATATCACTCATAATCATGATAGAAGTGAGTGTTCGTATAAGGGAAGGAGATCTCTATAGGATCAGACTTCCGAAATAGGTGGCGGAATCCTAGTTAGATTCAATTATCTTCTATTTAGTTAAAACGAAAATACTGACGTAACGTGTAAGCCAAACTTTCTCTAGGCGACCTCTTCCACACGGCATCACCGAGTGGCTCACAAGATGCAAAGGCATATTCTTTACGCGCTTAAGGATAAAGTTCTAGTTTATCAGAAGCCCCCCCTTGGTGAGTATAAAAATTCCATTTTGGTCTTTCAAGAAACTTCTACCGCATGGTCACGCATCTGTGTGTGGTTTCGCTTCTTAAGATTAAAAAAGTAACAACCATGCTTAGGAAATTATGCATGCTGTTGATTTCCTTCCACATGAAAGCACTCTAACGATGAGGACTAAAGACATTATTCAAAATGTCTCATCCTCCCTATATAAACACTATTTCAATTTCATTTTATCATTTTGCATTCTTTAAGTTTTAGAGCAATATCTCTAACGATCTCAAGCTTTCCAAATCTTCTCCATACTTTTGACTAAGAAATATTCTTTTTCCAGTAAGTATCTCTTCCTTTGCACTCTAATTTTCCTTTATTGCTCTTTACATTGAATTTTTTGTTCATTACATATTTTCTTCATTTACGATTTGGACATATTCTGGAAAATCCATAAGTGTTCTTCACACTCTGGAGATTTTTAACTCACAAAACTAGTTTAAACTTTGATTCCCCTCAAAAATGAATTTTAGGATTGTTTGAAACCGAAAAAAACTGTCTGTAGTTTTTAGAATCTGATTACCATGGAGATTGTTGAGTGCATAACTAATAGATCTAATAGTTCCTGTAGGAGTGAGGATATAAAGTGGCTAAGATGAATGGTTAATCATATATTTACCACATATTTATCTATTCTGCTAAACACTGTTAGGTCATTCACTGCTCCGCGGGTTAGGTTAAAGAGAAAGGGGAATCATAAATGGATTCCGAGGCCATCAACTTTGACCGAATGAGGGATGGATCCGTCGAGGTGGAACATATGAGCAATGCAAAGAGTTTAGAGGAAGACTTGTCTAAAAATTGGATGATTCTCTTAGATGGTGGGATGTTTGAATGAGATGCTAAAAGGCAAGGTCAAACCCATGGTGCACGAGTTGTGCATTGAGCATGAGGTTGTTATGTTTGAATGGTTGCCAGGTTGTCATGTTATCAAGCCTTGAAAGAAACATCGCATAAATGCCCTACCACATGAGTATTTTAGTGTGTATATGAACACAATGAGAAATGGCTTCAGGTATCCTCTTCCTAAGCTAGTTGCTAAGCTTCTTTGAATTCAAAAAATTTACCTAGATGAACTTAATTCTAACACATGGGCTGATCTAATAGGTCATGAAAAACTTTGCAATGTTGCTAATATTGAATTTTATGATACCTTCTTTAGGAGATTGTGTAGTATTAAGATGAACAATGGGGATGATCATTATCAATTGGCTAAACCACTCGCATTTGTGCTTTATAATTTGACAATAGGCCATCCTCGAAACATAAATTCAAGGAGTTTTGGTTTTATATCACAGTGGATAAAAATCATCCAGCCTTCCCTACTGAATAATCTTTTGAGAAGCTAGCTAATATCCCTGTCAAGACCTGTTGTGCCAAGAATGGTAGGGTAGACTTTTTTAAGAGTCTAGAGCCTTTCAAGTGGTCAATAAGAACGAACGCATGGGATTTTATTTAGGGCTATCATCTATTGACTCATGACCCAGAGATGGGTGTTGTAGTTTATCTTGATGGTCCTGAACCTCTGATTAGTACGTACTCATCTTTTCCTTTTGTATTTTTTTTATAGAAATAACTTCACAAGTTGAATTCTAATCTCAACTTTTAGCTATTAAGAAAGTAGCGATGTTGAACATTCGGAAAGAAGCTATTTAAATTGAAGGTTGCTCCCTAACAAATGACCAAGAGGGCCCCGAGGAGGCCTTCGGGGGTATTTCTAAGCGGTCGTTGGCTGGAATCTTCTCTAAATTCCCTCCTAAGATGGGGAAGAAAGTCTCTCATTAGGTTTTCTTTTACTCTATAATTGCATTGATTTGCAAAATCACCGTGGTTTCAACTTATTTGTACATTGCAAGAAAAAATGGGTGTTGAGACGTAGAGATCTCAATCACCGCCTAAGCTAGGGTTGGTTGATGTCTTCATACAAGAGGCTTTGGGTGCAAATTGATGGGATTTAAAAGTACATTTCCTACTTAGGGGTTACTTTCCTCTACCTATTAATGAGGAAAAATACAAGGAGGGGAACATCGTGGTCCTATCAATCGTCCTCTTTCAAGATGTGACTTCGATAAGCCTTGCAGTTGTGTATTTATAATCTATATGATTTTGATATAAATTTTCCTTCTACATGTCATACATCATTGCTCTAAACTCATTCGATAGGCCTACAAGGAAACCTGATGAGGTCAAGTACAAACTGAAGTAGGCAGAGGTAAAGGAGCTAGAAACCAAGTTGTCTACCATAAGTAAGAATGCCAATCAAGCAAAAAATGACCGCAAAATGGTGGAAAAAGATTTAGACAAAGTTATAGAGCATCTAAGGGAGTTGGGAAAGCAATTAGAAAACTCTCAACAGGAGGCCAGAGTGGCTAAAGTAGCCATCGTGGACATCACCAATTAGCTAGCCGATTGAAGGCTTGTCAGGTCATTCATCCGGACATCAATGATGAGCTGATAAATGAGGTTGATTCTCCTTCTTAAGAAGACCTAACATCTCATTGGGCTGAGAAGAAGAGCCTTGGAGATGAAGCCGAGGCCGATGAGGGTGATGATGACTACAAATCCTTTTCATACAATCCCTCTTGATGAGCTAGTAGTTGCTAATGTTACCGTGGAGATGATAAATTCTAATCCAAGTGATCTTACCAGTGTAGAATAGTTTTATTTTGTGAATAGTATTTCAACCATCTTTTGGCTATTTGTTATATTTTGAGCCCTTGAGGTATACATTATGCCCATGTGACTTTAAATACATTATAGCCCATCAAGGCTTTTACTTTATGCATTTATGTTTTGTTTTCTATTAAGTATTTTTTATTATCCTATTATACTTTTTGCATTCTTACATTTAACATGTTTTATTAAAATGACTTAGAGGATAGAGCTTATTTAGGATTCTTCAAGTGCCTGAGATAGCTATAATTAATCACCTTGTAAACGCATGATGAAACAAAGGAGCCAAGTGTGCTTTAATTAGCTCCATTATCCCTCAGAGGACTTATGGCCCTTGCAGCAAAGTTTGTTCCTGAAAGAACTTTAGAGCCTGTTTGGCTAATAATTTCGAAGACCCATGTGGCAAGTAATTAAGTGAATTTCAGATTGTTTGATCAGGATTACTGAATTATATGGCTATGAAGAGAAAGATAACATTATTACTTAAATAATAAGTTTACATTTGCCATTGCCTTTTGTATGGTTTTCTGAACTTTGGTCCTCTAGGGGGCGTTGTCTCATTTAAAACCTTTCCATAGAAAAATGTAGTGGAAAATAACTATGTCAAGGGAAAAGAGTGCAACTACTTGGTCCCCTAAGGATGGCTAGGTGCTTAATATTGTCCAAGGGAAGCAATATTCCAAGTCCTTGGGAGTTCTTTACTTCTTAGCTTGTATATCGTAGGTCCATTGACCTTGTTGACTAGGTATGGGCCTTCTCAATTTTCTCCTAGCTTCCCTTTCCCTTCCAAGGTTTGTGATGCAGTTGAGTCTCTTAAGACTAAATCTCCTTCATTTACTCAAATTTCTTGGACCTTATTATCATGATAATTTGCAATTTCAGATTTGTAGGAAAACCATCAAGATGCATGCCCTTTCTCTTCTCTCCTCTAGGCAATCTATGTGATATAAGAGGTTAATATCATTTTTTCCTCCTAGTAATAGATAATCTTATCAGTTGGCACTCTTATCTCCATTGGTATGACCGCTTCAACTCCATTTATGAGTAAGAAAGGTATTTCTCCTATAAGTTTGGGGTGGTATGATATGTCATAAGACATTGTTTAGCTGTCAGGCCATATGCCCCCTTTCAAGCTTCTATCTGTTTCTTTAATAAATCTCCCAAAATTTTGTTGGTAGCCTTCATCTAGCCATTCATCTATAGATGTGCCACTGAGGAGAAGTGTTGTTCGATTTTAAAATCTTTAAAAAAATCACCAAACTTGGAGAAAGTGAATCGTGTGCCATTATCTGAGATAATCTTATGTGGGACTTTAAATCAGATGATAATGTGATCCCATACAAAGCCAATCACTCTTTATGGTGTGATGGTGCTCACTGCTAAAGCTTCTACCCATTTGGTGAAATGGTCAATTGCAACAATGATAAATTTCTTCTACCGAGTGGCTTCTGGCATGGGCCCCATTATGCCGATTCCCCATCTAGAAAATGGCTAGCTAGTGAAGAGGGGCTTTTACACCGCATGGGGTAAGTGTGATTCCTTCCATGAATTTGGCACTAGGTGCATTTGAACATAATTGGTCATGTCTGTAGCTATTGTGGGCCAGTATTAGCCTAGGAGCTTTACATATCACACTAAGGTTACAACCACTTTATATGATCCCCATGCTCTATCATGCAATTCTCTCAACACGTATTTCCCTTTCTCTGGCGAGATACATTTCATCCAGACATCTATATGGGACCTTTGGTATAAACTTTTATCTCATAGCATATCTAGCTGATTTCTTCACAACTGTTATCACTTTTGACCGATCACTGAGTAATTTATCATGGGCCTGATAGTTGATGAGTGGCTCTATCCACCCTAGCTCTACTTGCTCAAGAAGAAAGATATCCTTTGATTCGATTGATGGGTTCTAGATCACCACATAGGGACATTATAGGTTTCTCCATTTATCTTTAGTTGAGGCAGCTTTAGCTGGCCAATATGCTTCTTCATTATTAATTCGCGATATATGCTCAAGTCTCCACACGGTCCCTTTAGATTCAACTTCTTTGATGAGTGTTTGGATCCTTATGAGATACTTAACCATCCATAGCTCTTTGGTGGCAAAAGTTTTATTGATCGGAGATGAGTTTTGAATATCTTTTAATGCATACTTGTTTGTGCCTCTTATACAAACCATTTAAAAGTGCAAACTCGCATAGGTGTCATCAATACCGATAATCAATATAAAAGAAAAAATCGCAAGTATATGGTTGCGATGTAGTCTTAAAATATTGATCCCACGAGGAAGCAAGAGTCAATCAAGATTATGTCATGAAAATAAGAAATAAAAGTAGGAATGGTTAAAGTAATAGAAAAATGATTGAAACTAGACTCAATATAGATTAGACACTTATTTTGGTTCTAGATATTATATCCTTTATATACATGTACAAAACTATCATGTGACACTCATAAATATCCAATTGTTCCTTCTAGTATGCATAGAAGAAGCCTAATCATAAATGTTTATTCCTAATTATGGTGATCACAATGTTAATTACTTAGGAAGTTCTGCTCCTCCCTAAATATCTTGTATATGATACATATTTATATATATAACAATTTTTCCTGTCAAACAATCTTCCTATATACTCACATATACAAAGTAAGCACATATGAGAGTGATTATAAGTAATAAACTTATCCCCTGAACACAGTAAAACGTAAATATTAATGTATCAACTTATAACTTAACTAAACACATAACATGCAAAAGAAATCAATCAAAGAAACATGAAGTACAAACACATAAATGAAGTAAAGGAAATATATGCGAATAGATTATTCAAGAACTCCAACATTCAAATCGTATTCTATTGAAGTTTGTCAGACTTGCTACTGTGATAGACTATACTCACTTCCAATTCTAATATTTACACAAATTGTCTCCTTTTTTAAGCATTGAACTCTTAAGATAATATGAAGAACAATGATTTTATTAATAAGGGTTTTGCAAGTACACTACAACAATGAATTCTCAAGAATAAGTGGAAATTTACAAAGAGAATGATTTCACTTGAGTTTATGATAAGTGTATAATTACACTTATTATCCTGATATTTGTACTTATAAATCGATATGGTTTAAAGTCATTTTATACTTCATATAAAAGATTTCACGTGGTATGTAGTTGTTTTTTATGCAAGTGCAGAAGCTAGGTGAATCTTGGGAGTGAAATGATCAAAGATGGAATTCTATGTAAAAAGAGTGAAAAAGGTGCAAAAAGATGCGTGGAACACAAAGATTTGGCTTAGGATCATAGTTGTCAAAGATCGATAAAGTTGCAAAGAAGAATCAAGAATAAACAGCATTTCAAGACCATGACACCCATATGCGCTCACGACTTGTCATTCTTCATAAATAGAAAGTTGCCAACCATTTTTCACGATTGTGATATATAATTTGCGGTCATGACTTATGATGATCATTGGTTATCTCTTTTCAACTACCAACCATTAGATAAAAATGATCAACCGCCATCAACTGTCAGATGAAAAGACACCTTTTGAGAGTTAACCAATCATGAAAAGGTGCCTGTCATTGTAGATGAGGATGAAACGTTGCATCCAATCACATTGAAGTGATGCAACTCTTCACTAATGGACACGACTCTTCATTTGGATAGATGCAACCCTTTTCACTCTATAAATAGGGTTCCAAACCAACCAATTTCGTGGGATATAGATGGATTGCATGATAGAGTGCAAAAATACATGATAGATAGTGAAAAGTGTATAGATTTTGCTAGTTTAAAGTGTTAGTGAGAAAAATGTATAAGTGATTCGACTCTGATTTCGATCACTAGATTTCTCCACAAATTCGAGCGATTGTTGTATGAGTGTAATTATAAAGCACTTATCAATAAAAGTTTCCGATCCTCAACATTCATTTATTCAATATTCATAAAGAATAGCATCCTAGAGGAGGTTCTGTACTAGTCGAGATCGAATTCAAAGTAGACGCAAGAATTGGGGGAATTGACGACTCCCATTAAAAGAGTGGATATGGTTTGATCAACTTTAGCTTTCACTTGCATACCTTACAACTTTACTTTGTTTTCTTCTTGTACTTTCTATTTCGAAGTATATGACATGTCTATGTATCATAACGAGTATTTCATTTTGTGTCATTTATATTAATCAAGTTATATGCTTTTGAGTTAACTTTAAGAGTGATTTTGGGGTTAACAAGATTGTATATAATCACTGGATCTATGATTAAAATGACGTTTAGTGAGTCAACATTTTTGGAGTGGTAACTTGCTAAATATGGCTATGTGAGAGAGACTAGTACTAAGCATAGTGATATTGTTATCTAGGTTTCTATAAGTGTCATAATTTGTTTACCCTAGATTTAGAAAAGTCATTTCATGTGTTGCTCTATGGTGAATTATTGAATATTTGGGCATCTAGAACCATGTTTGTTAAAGTTATCTAGTGTATGAAATATTCTTGATGATTTTGCGTGTTTTTCTCTACTATACTTGTTCTTAGGGAATATCTATATAGTGTGCATCTTTTCTAATCTATACATGCATCTATCCACCAATCCAACCCTCAATTATTATTATTTTCTTTTGTTCCCTAACTCTAGTTGGACATAGAACCGAATTCCTTCCCTATGGGATCGATATTTTTTAAAACTACTTTGCAACTGTATACTTGCAGTGATCAACATTTTTCTATTTAATAATTGGTATTGATAACATCTGTTCATATTAAGAACTTATATATTATCAGTAGGAAAGTGGGGAACAAGTTTTTGACACCGTTTACGAAGATAAGTGTTTCGAAACGAGTATAATCAAAATCTTGCGATTAAGTTTTTAGCGCCATTGCCGAAGAAGGCAAGTGCGTTCTAGAGATCAAATAGCTGGAGAATGGGAAATTATATTTATGTTTCAATTAGAATTAGATATTTATATTTGTTTTTGGTTTTAAGTATTTATATTTTGTCATTAACATATTTTTCTTGCTTATTCATTGAGTTTTCTTTCTACCGTGTGCATGCCAAGTACGCGTAGTTCGGGAGAAAGTTTACCATCTTTCGAATAAAAAATAGAACGATTTGTTAAGAGTAGAAAAAGGATAAATAAGAGATAAAGTGAAAGGATGGCTAAAGAAGATGAACAAGTTCAAGATCAACCTCATCCAAGACTCATGGATTATGTCATTCTGACCATCAATGGTAACAATCAAAGAATTACCAGACCACCAATTGCAGCAAATCGATTTGAAATCAAGCCATCATTGCTTCAAATAATTAGCAATAATGTGCAATACTATGGTCTACCCAATGAAAACCTGAATGCTCACATTGCGAACTTTCTAGAAGTTTGTGATACTTTCAAAATGCCTAATGTTCCTGATAAAGTAGTAAACTTCGCTTATTCCCATTTACACTCCATGATAAAGTGAAAGTTTGGTTCAATTCATTACCCCCAAATTCAATCACCACTTGGAATCAATTGGCCCAAGCCTTTCTGACTAAATACTTTCCTTTAGCCAAAACCACAAGACTCATTAAAGAAATCACTTCCTTTACTCAAAAAGATAATGAATCCTTGTACGAAGCCTGGGAATGATATAAGGGACTTCAATGAGTTTATCCTCATCATGGTTTACCCCAGAAAGTAATTCTGCAAACTTTCTACAATGGAATAAATCATGCAACAAGAGGAGTAATTGATGCTATGGCTGCAGGATCTCTTATGAAGAAAACTAGTCAAGAAGCCTTTGATCTTTTGGAAGATATGGCAAATAACAATAGTATGTGGCCAGTAGAGAGAGAACAAGTAAGTACTACTAATCCTACTCATTCACATGCTGCATCTACATGTTCTAGTTTAGTTAAAAAGGTCAATGAATTAGACTCAATTTCTATTATGCAATCGCAAATATCTACATTATCGCATAAAATATATAATTTACATGTAACTAAGAGTAACCCTTTGACATGTGAAAATTGTAGACAAATTGGACACTCTGCTTTTGAGTGTAACTTTAACCCATGTGTAGGGGAGCAATTAAGTTATGTTCAAAGTCAAGGGATTTTTATGGTAATAATGGAAATAATTATAGGAGTTCTAATTGGAAATATGGTTATAATCAGCAAAAGAATTATCAGAGTAATGATAGAATAGGATAATTGGCAAGTAAGATAGACCAATTTCTAGAAGGAGTTGGTAATTAGCAATCCGAAAACGATGAATGTTACAAGAAATTAGAGAATAAGATGGATCAAATGTTTAAAAATCAATTATCTGCTATTCATTGCGACTTGTTCGATTTCACAGCAGTTATTGCTGTAACAGCTATATTTCTAATGGTTATAAATCAGATATATTCGTTGAAACAGCAATAATTACCACATATATATATATATAAATAT
>CATIWQ010015635.1:0-15102 GCA_949673415.1 Euphorbia schlechtendalii
AAAGAATTAATAGAAGAATCCATATCTACTCTCACTACTTTATTTAAAACAAAACAATTTGTATCACTAGAAAAAATAGCAAAATATATATCCGGTACATTCACAGATACTCAAAAAAGATATACCACTCATGAAAAAGAAACACTTACCCTATTAAATACTGTAAGAAAATGGAAAATAGAATTACTTCCAAACCCATTCATTGTTAAGACTGATAGTAAATATGTTACTAAATTTATTCGTAATAGAATTAATACTCATTATAATCAAGGAAGGTTAATTCACTAGCAATTGGAATTATCTTATTATGAATTTCAGGTTGTATTAATAAAGTCCGCAGAAAACTACAGAGCAGACACTTTGACCAAAGAGTGGAGTCAGCAATAGCCGTTATCTCTAACCAGCTAAAACAAAAAAAGAATCAACTGGAGCAAATATTATCAAATGTAGAAAAGATCAAGGCAGAAATACAAGAGCCCGAATCTACTTTAGCACTGATCATAGGAGTATCCAATTCAGATACTGGAAACACTCATACTGATCCAATAAATGAAGCTTCAACCTTCAAAGAAAGTATCATTCAATCCAAATCATCAAATAACTCTATATTAATTACTCCGGCCAACATAACTGCTAGATCCTCGCAGCTAGTAAAAAATACTAATAAAGCCTATTATGTGATCCATAATGGTTTTAATCGAGGTATTTATGGCGAGTGGGCAAAAGTAGCATTATTCATTCAAGGGAAGCTAGGAATTATCCATAAAAAATATGCATAATTGGAAGCAGCAAAAGCAGCTTTAGAGGAAACCAGCACTATTCATGGAACCTATAAAGAAAAAATAAATTCTAATAAACAATTTGATACAAAAACTATATTAGGACGAATTCCAACAATATCCCAAATCAAAACAACATCAAAAATAAAAGAAATGATGGGAACTTCATTATCCAAATATTATAAATGGTCCCAACTAATCCAAAATTAAGATAGAAATAAAAATATTTATCCCGCAACAAAAGCCCAAATGAAAACAAAAATGGTAGTATTACCCAAAGCTGACCCTTTCAATACCTATGAATTAGCCACTCATGGATTATTAGATACCAATAAATTAGAATTTTTGAAATATTTTCTAGATAAATTTAAAAAAGCAGTAACACAATATTTCAAGAACTACTCAAAGGAAAGGATGACCTTCCTCAGATTTTTTAGTAGCATTCCTATATTCTCAGAAGAAAGACAAGCATGGAATCAAACACTTTTTTCTGGAATATTACGACAGCTACAAAATTTATCAAGATTCATAAGGATTAACTACAAGTCAGATTATTGGATAGTAATAACTAATTCCAAAAAAGAGGTCCCCATGAAACCCGATATGCAAAAAATACTATATGATTATGAAAACCAATTCCTGACATTAAACAAGCTAATAAAAATTTTCCTCTGCTAGAAAATTCAGCATTATGTAGGACATGCATGTGATGTCTGTGGAATACAATAGGAATCAACCAGTGGATCTGAAGAGGCCACGTCACCGGTATCGAAAGTCAATTAAAAATGTAAAAATAATTACAGACAAAGATTCCTTATCAAATAAGGATTCTTATCTCTTGTAAAAAAGTGAGTGTATTTTTAACTGGCATTTGCCAGTTTCTTTTCTTTTTACTTGCTTAGTATGTAAGTTTGAGTGCTATAAAAGGGAGAAAAGACCCTTTGTTCTTCACACATGTTTAGAATGAAATAAAACCATAGTGTTTTATAAAACCTTTGAGTGATAACTCTAGAGAGGTTTTTTCCATAGAAAAAATTCTAGAATCCAATCTAAAATATCTAAAACACCGTTGTCATCAAGCAATACGAGCGTTCTCTTGCCGAAATCAAGAAGCTCTCAAGTATACTTAAACTCTATAATGTTCAAATATCCATTATTTAATATTCATCAATCATATTGTACATATTACTAGTATTATTTATCTATTATAAATTCTTATTAACTGTTAATTATTGATTTTGACTCTCGATTTCATAAAGTTATTTCTTAATTAAATTTCGGAAATCCCAATCTCAATTGGTATTCGAGAATGGGAATGTCATATTTTCATCGTGGGAACCGGGATCCCCTCAAATCAAGTCCTTGATATGCTTGCCCAATCTACCCCCGGGGTGAATTCAATGGGGTCATTCCCTAAGTTTGTTGAGAATGCAACACATGATTATGATCTGTTCGAGTCTGTGTACATTGCAGACGGAGCAAATGAGAATTATGAGGAGCTAGAAGTGAGGAAGTTGCAGGTGAAGCCCATCGATCTGGATGGGTATGTATTGAAATCTCATGGAAGGGGAGATAAGGATAGCGCTCATTTGGTAGATGGTGAAGAGATCGTATACGGTAAGGGGCCGATTAATCTAGATTCCTAGCAGCTCAAAAACATGAAGAGGAGGAGAGAGGACCCACAGTACCCGTGGCACATGCCTCCTGAAACAAGGGTGGTAGAGAACGGTCTCTGAAGGATGACCCGTAGTGGTCGGGTTTTCAGGAAAAATCCTATTCAGCTCAGGAATTCTTCAGCTGAAGAAACTATAAGAGATCATAGAGAGCCACCCCTGCCCCTGGTGGTGAATGAAGATGAGCTTGAGGTCGACCCCTTGGTCAACCAGTTCAAGAGCACATAGTCCAAATACAGCATCTAGTAACTATTTCCGAGGCACACTACCGAGGATTAGTGCAGAAGCTGATGGAAATGGAAGCAACACCGACCACTTCGGTGATTGAGATGTGCTTTTTTATAACAGAGGGGATACATTTAAAAAAGATCCTAGCCATCACCTTCGACTGGTTGGACCTACCACCAGAATAACAAAATCACAATAAGGCCCTTTTTATCAGGGTCAATATTTTTGACATGTCCATCCCTTACTTGATGGTGGATGATGGGTCGGCTCTGAACTTGTGTCTGCTGAAGGTGCTTTGGATTTGAATGAAAGCATGCTGGAGAGGTCAGAAAAAATCATCCAAGCCTATGATGATTCCAAATGAGGATGTTCGTAAGATTTTGGCTATACTCATTCCAAAAGGCTTTTCCCCGACAACAGTGCTAAAAACTTGTTTGCCACTTTTGTATAGATAATATAAAAGTTCTTAATATGAATAGGTGTTGTCAGTAATGCTTATCAAATAGAAAAATGATGATAACTTCAAGTATACAGTTACGGTGTAGTTTTAAAAGATATCGATCCCACAGGGAAGGAATTCGATTTTAAGGACCAACTAGAGTTACGGAACAAAAGAAATAAGATAAATTGTAGGGTTTGGATGGTAGATTGATGAATAGAAAGATGCATGAACAGATTAGAGAAGATGTAAACTATATAGATATTCCCTAAGAATAAGTATAGTAGAGAAAAACATGCAAAATCATCAAAAATATTTCATACACTAGATAACTTTAACAAACACGATTCTAGACGTCCAAATATTCAATAATTTACCGAAGAGAAACACATGAAATGACTTTTCTAAATCTAGGGTAAAAGAATTATGATACTTATAAAATCCTAAATCAATAATACTATGCTTAGTACGGGTCACTTTCACATAGTTATATTTAGGAAGTTATCACTCCAAAAATGTTGGCTCACTAAACAACGTTGTAATCACAGATCCAGTGATTATACACAATCTTGTTAACCTCGAAACTACTCTTAAAGTTAACTCAAAAGCATATAACTTCATTAATATAAATGACACAAGATGAAATACTTATTATGACTCATAGACATATCATAAATTTCGAAATAGAAAGTATAAGTAGAAAACAATGTAAAGTTGTAAGGTATGCAAGTGAAAGCTAAAGTTGATCAAATAGTATCCACTCTTTAATGGGAGTCGTCACTTCCTGTAATTCTTGCATCTACTTTGAATTCGATCTCGACTCGTACAGAACCTCCGCTAGGATGCTATTCTTTGTGAATATCGAATAAATGAATGTTGAAGAACATAAACTTTTATTAATAAGTGCTTTGCAATTACACTCATACAACAATAGCTCGAATTTGTGGAGAAATCTAGTGATCGAAATAAGAATCGAATCAGTTATACATTTTTTTCTCACTAACACTTTGAATGTAAAGAAATCTATACAATTTTCACTCTCTATCTATGTATACACACATTCTTCGTATGCATCAACCATATCACACCATCCATGAAATTGGTTGGTTTGGGACTCTATTTATAGAGTGCGAATGGTTGTGTCTATCCAAACAAAGAGTCGTGTCCATTGTGAATAGTTACATCACTTCAATGTGATTGGATGCAATGTTTCATTTTCATCTTAAATGGAAAGGCACCTTTTCGTGATTGGATTGCTTCCAAAAGGTGTCTTTTTGTTTGACAGTTGATGGCAGTTAATGGTGGTTGATCGTTCTTATCATGTGGTTGAAAGTTGAGAAGAGTTGACCAAAAACCATCACAAGTTGCGAGCGCGATATACATGTCGCGATTGTGAACAATAGTTGATATTTGTAAAGGATGATAAGTCGCGACTACGAATGGGTGTCATGATCGTGATATGTGTTTTTCTTTATGATTTTTTCTTTGCAACTTTACCGATCTTTAACAACTTCGATCTTAAGCCAATTCCTTGTGTTCCACGCATCTTTTTGCACCTTTTTCACTCTTTTTACATAGAATTCCATCTTTGATCATTTCACTCCCAAGATTCACCTAGTTTCTGCACTTGCATAAAAATAACTACATACCACGTGAAATCTTTCATATGAAGCATAAAATGACTTTAAACCATATTGTTTTATAAGTAAAAATATCATGATAATAAGTGTAATTATACACTTATCAGCCGAGTTGTGGGGATGTTTACTACGGTTGTGATGGTAAATGGGGTCAAATCTAGCATCAAATTCATGGAGTTGCATATACCGGTCTCTTACTCCCTATTGTTAGGTAGGCCTTAAATTCATACCCTTGGCACTATCCCCTCTATGCTCTAGCAAAAGATAAAATTGGTTCATCAAGGCAAACTAGTAACTGCAGAGGCGGATAAGGAATCAGTGATGGTGGAGGCAGCTTTCGCTGAGCAGGGTCTGAAGGGTTAAGGGTGGCTATGATAAGTAAAGAAGGAGAGAAGAAGAGGATCCCCATGGGGTACCAATATTTTTCGACTGGTTTGAAGAGAATCATGAAGAAGCAAGGGTTTGTTCTTGGGAAGGGACTTAACAAGCATCATCGGGGCATGGTAGAGGCCATTGACCCACTTTTATTTAACTCCCAAAGCTAGATTGGGATTTACCACGAGGCATAAGATTTATAAGCACAAGCTACCATCTTTCTGCAACATGGTCAGCGTCTGTGCCATTGAAGGAGGAAAATAATACTTGGGGGATAGTGAGCTAGTTCTAGTAGGTGGAGAGATAATGCTGGGATTTGAGGTTTTTGGGGATGTGTATGATTTCTCAAAGGAGTGTATGTTGGCTCCAATTAGCAAGTTTGTGGATGCCTCAGAGAATGTTGAGTGTTCGGAAGGGGTTGTTATGGAAGGGGTGCAGGTTGTGGCTTCTGAAAAGGTGGTTGTTGCTACCAAGTGTAAGGGAAAGGTAATGATGTTCATTGTAGATGAACCTGAATCTGAACCCATAGAGGATGAGGTGCAAGAAGCTATCATGGCTATCACCAAAGCCCTAGCCATTTTGATGAAGAAGAAGGAAGGAGGTGCCGAAGGACATCTAGCTACAGCCATGGGGATCATCGCCAAAGGTGCAAGCAAGGAGAAGAAGACCATCCCTGATGAAAGAAGACCCTCTGACAGTGGAGGAGAATGATGCTTCTGATGTAATTTTTAACATTGCAAACATTTTATATGTTAGCAGCTCTGCCTACGAGGCATTTCAATTAATGAATCTAAGCTTTGCTTATTGTGTGATGTTTTGCCAGATGGAAGCATTCATTTTCATGATCATCCACATAATGAACTGATACCTTTTTGCATGAAATAAATTTTGGTATGGATGAGTGACCTAAAATGGTGATGATTTCGAGTGATCAGACTCCTAAGGAAGAACGCGAGATAACAAATGTACTTAGAAAACACATGGTAGCGTTCGCCTGGTCATATGAAGACATGTCAGGGGTTGATAGAGAGATTGCAAAGCGTAGAATCCCAACTGATCCATGAGTCAAACTTGTAAAGCAAAAGGCACGAAGACTACGACTTGAATGGGCTAAGAAGGTAAAGGTAGAAGTGGCCAAGCAAATAGAAGTCAATTTTTGGGAACTAGTGTACCCCACCTGGCTAGCCAACATCATCTCGGTTGTGAAAAAGGATGGGAAGGTTCGGGTATTTGTGGATTTCTAAGATTTGAAAAAGGCCTTGCCAAAAGATGATTTTTCTCTGCCTCATATAGATGTCTTGGTTGATAGTGCAGCTCGGGCCACTATGTACTCGTTCATGGATGACTTCTCAGGGTATAATTAGATCCTCATTGCTATTGAAGACAAGATCAAAATCACCTTCATCACCGAGTGGGGGATTTACTACTACAAGGTCATGCTTTTTGGTTTGAAGAATGCCAAGGTAACTTATCAAAGAGCCGCAACGACCCTACTGCACCACTTAATCCATAAAGAGGTAGAAGTGTATGTGGATGATATGCTAGTCAAGTCTAACACTCAGGAAGAGCATCCGACAGTCCTTGACAGGTTCTTTACAGGAATTAAGAAGTACAACCTTCACCTGAACTCGAAGAAGTGCGTATTTGGAGTTACCTCAGGCAAGCTACTAGGGCATATAGTGAGTTAAAGGGGCATAGAAATGGACCTAGAAAAGAGCCAAGCCATCACTGAGATGCATGTTTCGAAGATAAAAAAAGGAGGTGTGGTTGTTCTTGGGATCATTACAGTACATCAGTAGGTTTAGAGCCCACTTGACTACCATCTATGAGCCAATCTTTAAGTTGTTACGGAAACAACAACCCATGGTGTTAAATAACTAGTGCCAGATCACATTTGAAAAGATCAAACAATACTTGATTAAACCTCATGTACTAAAACCTCCCATTCTAGGGTGCCCGCTCATTCTTTATTTGGTAGTTGAAGAATCCTCTCTAGGGGCAATGCTAGTGCAAGAGCAAGATGATAAGAGGGAACATGTGATATACTACTTGAGTAAGATGTTGCTGGAGTATGAGACCCTCTACATAGTGGTTGACAAGATATGAATTGCAATGGTATGGCTGACTAGAAAGTTGTACCACTATTTTCAATCTTATCGGGTACAAGTAGTGGCTAAAGTTGATCCCATGAAATACTTGTGCCAATTCCCCACATTGGTAGGAAAACTTTCTCGGTGGTTGTTACTCCTCTTCAAATTTGACATCAAGTATATCACCAGGAAAGTCATCAAGGGCCGAGCAATTGTAAAATTCTTAGCCAATCAGGTGATGGACTCTGATTATGTGGAAAACTTGGAATTCCCAGAAGAACAATTATCCTTGGTAGAGGAGGTAAAGAAGGAGTGGACCATATACTTTGATGGTTCCATGAATTGTAAAGGGGCAGGCCTAGGTGTACTCTTGATCACATCGTAGAATGAAGTTATCCCATTGTCTAGGCTCTTGGAATTCCTAGTCATGAATAACGGGGTAGAATACGAAGCTTGTTTATTTGGTTTAGAAGCACTGAAAAGGGTCAGGGCTTAAGGAGGAATCACTTTGCCCCTATCTAGAAGCTGTTTGGGTAGCCTCCGCTAAGTTCGAAAAATGCATCTTCCGTCATGTGTTACGAGAAGATAATCAAATGGCATACTCTTTAGCCTCTTTGGACTCTACGTGGGGAAGGCCCTAAATTCAACCCATTAAACCGTTAGTCCTTTAATCAGCCGAAGAGCCCTATTATTACCGAGCAGTGGTAGTCGATGAAGACTCGGATTTCAGCTACTGGTTCTTGGACATTGTCCGATTCTTGTAGGATGGGATTTATCTTGAGGGATGGGACATTGTCTGACTCCGAGCGCACTTCCCTTTATCGCTTAGCCATCCAATTCTTGCTTCTTGATAATGATTTATTCTGAAGTACTACGAAGGGTTTGTTGCTCCACTACCTGAATGAAAAAGAGGCCCTACTCATAATCAGATGTCCGCACATGGGGGATTGTGGGCCACACATGAATGGCTTAGCTCTGGCAATGAAAATCCAACATCAGATATTATTGGACAATTATGGTTGCGGACTATGTCGTGGAGGTTAAGAAATGCCACGAATGCCAATCTATGGAGACCTTAGCCATCTACATCCCTTGGATCTCCACAACCTATTTACTCCTTGGCCATTCTCGGTGTGGGGATTGACATAATTGGAGAGTTCACCCTTCCTTTAGTAATGGTTACAGATTTATCGTGGTGGCAGTTAATTGCTTCTCTAAGTGGGTGGAAGCTAAATCCTACTCGAATATCACCACCAACAAAATGGCCAAGTTTATAGAGAAGCACATATTCACTCGTTATAGGATCCCTCACCACATTATCTCTGATAATGGAGTTCAATTCCAAGGGGCAATGATAGAGCTCATTGAGAAATACGGTATTGAGCATCATTGCTCTTCACTGTATAGACAACAAGCTAATGGGGAAGTTGAAGCGTCTAACAAATCAATAAAGAAAATCTTGAGCAAGATGGTGACTACCTATTGAGATTGGGCTGATAAGTTACCCTTTGCAATTTGGGATTACAGAATGAGCATTCAAACCCCCACAAATTAGAAACCTTTCTCACTAGTATATGGAATGGAGGCAGTCTTGCCAGTAGATATAGAGGTGGGATCTTTAAGGATAGCCCTAGAAGCCAAGTTAGGGGAATTAGAATGGGCCAGAGCTAGATTTGAATAGCTCAATACAATTGATGAGCACGGTCTCAAAGCATTAGATCACCTGCATATGCATCAGCAATGGATGGCCAAGGTGTATAACAATAAAATGAAGCATCAGAGGTAACCCTTGAAAGTAGGAGAGTTAGTGTTGAAGCAGCTAAGGCCTTCAAACATGGATGTCAAAGGGAAATTCAGGCCCAATTAGGAAGGTCCATTCATAGTCAAGAAAGTGATAAGCAAAGGGGCAGTCAAGATCATGGATATGGATGGCAACAAATTCATGAACCCTATCAATCAAGATAGGCTTAAGCACTACCACATTAAGGAAAATAAATAAATCTAGAAAAGCATTAGAAAATAAAAAGCATATATAAATAAGCTTGTCGACTAATGCTTGGTTGGTTGAGAAAAAATTATGGCCTTTTTTTCCAAAATAAAACAAATAGTCCGCTGATTTGAAAACCTGAAAGGGCTATTTAGGCAAAACTTAGGACAATGAGTGACAAATAAATTCATTAGTTAGAAAACTTGAGAGGGCTAGCTAATGACAAGAGTCAGATTGCTCGAAACATTTGTACTTCGATTTATTTCATCAATAAAGATATAATTTCTTGTTGAAAATATTTATGCATATGATTATAGAAATGTATGAATGCCAATGGTTGAAACGTCACAAGTAAACAGCAAGCATCTCACAATTCAATTAGTTCAATAGTTTGTACTTAGGAAAAGAAAAGACAGATAAATCGAATAGAATCATACCACATTGGTATATTCTAAACAAAAGTTGATTAGTTTTCTTTTTAATAAAAAGCATCATTCTCAACAAGTCATCAAGCTGGCTCTGCCTATGGTTATAAGGACTCAGTCCTCCCTTGACCACTCGTGCGTCACCCAAGTATACCGCTCATGGTCTATTAAAGATCTAATCGGCTTTAGTTATCCATGATAGAATATGTCAATCTTCGTAGTCTTGGCCACCCCATAATCAAGGAGGGCAAACTGGGTGAGCTGAACCCACAACACCGGTAGTTTATCTGGCTAAGAATGATGCCACTCAAAAACCCCGGGAAGAACATATGCTACGCGATATCCTCATAAGCCTCCCTTAATGCCTACATATGCGGCTGGGTGAGTTGAATGTGAAAAGATATAAACCCATAAATAGGATCCCGTCCTCATGCACCAGGACCACCACATGAGTAATCACCCACTAGTGGTAAAGCCACTAGACCACGTCATCAGGAAGGTGATAAAAAATCTAGATCCAATCCTGCTCGGTCATTCAGAAATGTCCCTTGTTAGTCGGTACGTGCTTGTTATAAGTAACGAGCGAATAATCTGAACGTTTTCCCCGTGGATCACCAATTAGGAAAAGATTATCCTACAGCCAAAAATAAAATAAACTTTGTTAGAATTGCAAAAAAGGAGGAGAATCAATAAATCGTCATTTCGGGCCTACCTCGAGAAGAGTGAAGCGATCATTAACTGGATTGGGGTGAGAGATAGCGGTATCCATGCTAATGAGGTTCTTCACTAATGCTAGTACCGATGGAGAATTCCCTCGATAAAGAGGATCAATAATAGATAACAGCTAGAATGGAACAACAAAGCCAACCTCGCAAATAAACTCCGACATCAGGAGTAGAGCCACCATGTAAGGCTAGGCAATGTGAGCCCTAGGAGCGTTGACACACCACTCCAACATGGTATCAACTCGAAAACTTCTAGGAGATGGTGGATGAGTAAGAAAGGGCACCACAAAATCCAAATTCCATAAACCTCGGAGAGAGCTTCAGCACCAAAGCGGTAGGAGGGGACTGCTGAGGGAAAAGCCCGGAGACATGGAATTCTGAGGATAGCCTGATACTCCTCAATCATTGGGCACAACTCTTGGTAAGTGAATCAAAAGATGTGAGTGGTTGTATCCCAAAATGAAATTACAGCCCAAACTAAAGCCGTATTTACGGGGTAGAACACGAGACATCGAAGCCCCCATAAGTTGAACCTCTCGAGTTTCTTCCAGTTTGAGTTCTTCTATGTGCGTAGGAAAGACCAGAGTAGTTGGTTGCGGGTTGCCATTTGAAGGAAAGTAGAAAAGAAAGCAAAATCTAGAATCTGGATGCATTTTCATTAACAATATAGTGCAATATCGTTAACAATATTGCAATGTTGTTAACGATATTGTGATATCGTTAACGATATGGCTTTTCTGGCATTTTTCCTCTATCTATAAGTAGACTAGATTTTCTCATGTAGTTAACAATATGATAGTTATAGTAGCTAATAGGAGGTGCCGTCTCGATGAAAAGTTAGTTTACGGGTTAATTTTGGACTAGGAAATTTACCGAGATCTTTTTTTAAGCACCAGAATAGCAAAAATTGTCATATCAAGATTGAACATCACAATTGAATGAAGGTAAAAGAAATTCTATTAGCATAATTAAATTCAACAAGCATGTCTAGAAAAGGAAAACAAAGATTGTGCAAAAGGCATCAACAACGCCCAAACTACTGTAAATTTGTCCCTACATAAATTGAGAAATCAAGTAAAGGGAAAATCTAAATGGAGGAGGAATCCCCATCATCCTCTATCCCCTCGATGTGACTATCTACCTCCATATCCCAACTCCCTGATCTGCCCTGATGCATGCTAGAGAGACTGAGCTAGTTGCCTCTCCAAATCCTCAATCCTTAGATCTCTCACACGATCCTAGGCCCTCAAGTAGTTCTGGTGCTAAGGAGAAATCAAGGCTTGCATTAGGGAGCATGCATCATAACATAAACATTAAAAAAAAATGTTAACATATGATAAATAAACATAGTCATCATCTCACAAACCCAACATGCATACATAAATAGTGAAAATTTTACAAAAATTAAGCAGGATTACCTCGACCGCCCCGTTCTGCATGATGATCATGTCACGAGCAGATAAGTAGTGGCGAGCAAGTGTCTTAGCATCAGCTCGGGAAACCTGCCATGATGAAATAAAAGTCAAGACAAGAATCGGTAAAACTCAATATCAAGCTTCAAAGGAAATAAAGAGAAGAAACTCACATGGGTGGTGTCCTGAGGAGCAAAGGATAAGGAATACAAACTCCGGGGTAGCATATGCACCTGTCGCTCCCCCACCCTTGCCATCAGCAAGAAGGCGGTATCTAGATGGGTGGTGAGGTGGCCCTCCATGAATTTTAGGAATATGATAAGCCCGCTCCTATGAATCTGCTCTATATGCTTGGGCCTGCTTGTCTGCGCCAGCCTGTTCTGAGAAAGTAGTACTCAAGAAACACAATAAAAGCTTAAAGAAGTCAAGATCAAAGGATTCATACCCTAGAAGAGCCCGCACCGCTGCCACCGTGGCCCCCGCTACCAGCTCCATCATCGTGGCCCCCAATGCAGCGCCTCCTCTACCGTGGCCCCCACTACTAGTGCCAACACCACCATGGCCGCCCCCGCACATTTCCTTCGAGTTTTGGATTGTCTCCCTGACCATCATCACCGCCGCCTCCACCAAAGTGGACCTCCTCATCCTCATTGAGAGGTTCCCATCCACCATCTACATCTCTTGGCGGTGCCAATCCTTCGTGTCATTGGGTAAAATGCGTAGGCAAGGGGGCAGGAGTAGCTGCATGTATGCATGATTGGCCCCGTCGATGGAAGGAGCTGCCACACCATCCCCATCCAAAAAGGTGGCTCGATCCTCCATTGAAGTGATCATCAAGTTCAGCCAGATGATATCGATGGGAGGATGAGGAGGAACGGGCCGCTCATCTATCATAGAGGACTTCTAGTCCCTGACCCTTTCCCCATGATACCACTCAAGGGAAAGGGGGCACTCTAGCACTGGCCGATGATTATCAACGGCTGTCCTCGTGTTCACCACCTCCTCTGGATTTGGTATACCAGTCTATGGGTCCGAGGTAACCTGCAACAAGGAGAGAATACATATATATAGCAGGATTATTAAAGCAAAGAAATAATAAATGTGCTTCGTTAACCGAGTAGAGACCCACTCGATCACCAGACCACGAAGGCACTCCCGATATCCGGTCCACCACTTGCGGAGACTGCCAATCCACCAGCACCAGATGGCTAGGAAAGGCTCTCTAGGGATCAGATTGATCTTGAAGACCGAGTGAGGAAGGATGTGGTGCTCGAAGGCCTAAACTTGCAAAAAGGAAGCAAACAGTTAAACAGAGTAGCAGAAATCGCAAAAGAACTAAAGATAGAAGATCTGAATAAATTACACAGGGCAGAACGTGACTCAGCTTGAGGGCTTTGTCATTTCCCTCAATGCATAATCTAGGCCATAGTACAACTGGCTTAAGATGGTGTGAAGCCAATTATGCACGAGGACTGCTACTAAGTCCTAAATGGTGGATATATACTCGTAGTTGATCTTTCTCAACGCCACTGGGTAGAACAAGACCGTTGTTTGCCACTTTTCTACTGATAAGTTTAATAACTTTTTCGCAAAGAGTTTGGCTATATATTAATGGTGCCAAAAACTTGTTCATGTAAAGTATAGGTGTTGTTAATACCTCTTATCAAATAGAAAAATGATGATAACAACAAGTATACAGTTACGATGTAGTTTTAAAAGATATCGATCCCACAGGGAAGGACTAGTTCTAAAGATCAAATAGGGAAAAAGCATAAAGAAAATAATATATATTGATATTTTTGGATTGGAGGGTTAGAATGAAGAATGAGTAAATATAGATGTTATAGATGAGAGACTCTAAATACATAGATTTTCACTACGAACAAGTATAGTAGAGAAAACATGCAAGATCAACAAAGATGTTATGATGAACTAGACTAATCTAACAAACCCGGTTCAACACACTCAGATGTTCAATGATTCATCATAGAGCAACACATGAAATAACTTTTCTAATCCTAACGCAAACAAGATAAGACTATTATATAAACCTGGACAACGTCAATACAATGCTTAGTACGGGTCGCTCTCACATAGCCACATTTAGCAAGTTACCATTCCAAAAATGTTGGCTCACTAAACACCATTATATCACAGATCCAGTGATTATACATGATATTGTTAACCCCGAAACTACTCTTAAAATTAACACCAACGCATATAACTTGATTAACATAAAAAACTTAGCACGAAATACACATTATGACACATAGACATATCATAAACCTTGAAATAGAAAGTATAAGTAGAAAGAAAAGCAAAGTTGTAAGGTATGCATGTGAAAGCTAAAGTTGATCAAACCGTATCCACTCTTTAATGGGAGTCGTCAATTCCTGCAATTTCTGCATCTATTTTGAATTCGGTCTCAGCAGAACCTCTTCTAGGATGTTATTCTTTGTGAATATCGAACAAATGAATATTGAAGAACAAAAACTTCTATTGATAAGTGATTTGCAAGTACACTTATACAACAATCGCTTGAGAATATAGAGAAATCTAGTGATCAAAACAAGGATTCAAATCACTTAAACATTTTCTCGCTAACACTTAAGAACGTAGCGAACTCTCTATCTATACACACTATATCTCTCTCTAATTGCACTCTAATATTCTCCTTTCTGGTGGTGCATGAAATTGAAGAGGATTGGAACCCTATTTATAGAGTTTGAAGGGTTGCGTCTATCCAAACGAAGGGTTGTGTCCATTGGTGAAAGATTGCATCTCTTCATTGTGATTGGTTGAGAAGCTTTGATATAATCCAAAATGGATAAGCACCTTTCAATGATTGGTTGACTCCTGATAGGTGTTTGTTCGTTGGTAGTTGATGGCGGTTGATCATGCTTATCTAGCAGTTATTAGTTAAAAAGATAATACCAGAAAACCATCCATATCATGACCACGATATACGTATCATGACCGTGAATCTTTGATTGGCAATCTTCTGTTTCTGAAGTAAACAAGTCACGATCGTGAATGATTATCGCGACCGTGAATTGAGTTTTACTCAGAATTCTTCTTGTAACTTCACCGATCTTCGACAGCTTCGATCCTAAGCCAAATCTTCAAGTTCCATGCATCTTTTGCACCTTTATCACTCTTTTTTCATAGAATTCCACTTTAGCTCATTTTACTCCCAAGATTTACCTAGTATCTGCATTTACATAAAAAACAACTACATACCACGTGAAATCTTTTATATGAAGTATAAAAATGACTAAAACTATAGTGTTTATTGTATAAAATTAATGTGATAATAAGTGTAATTATAC
>CATIWQ010015663.1:0-17539 GCA_949673415.1 Euphorbia schlechtendalii
GATAAAGAAAATAACAAAATTAAGATTTTGAATTTTAGTTACATACCTTTAGATGTATGTTTGAACCAAAACCTGTATAAAAATATCACGAACTTAGATTTTACTCATTATTAACTAAATAGACAAAGAAATTGAAGTTAGATTTTTTTACCTGATACGCTTAGTCAGAAATAAGAGTAGAGGGTGCAAATGATGCAGTGGAACTAGAGAGAAAATAAAAGGAGAGATGAGTAATGAGTTTTGAAAAAATGAATGTAGATAATCCGTGATTGGGGGGAAGTTTTATAGTGTAAGAACAGAAACAATATGTTTCAGTTCTTACACAACAATATAAAATAAATAAAAAAATTAAAAAAAAAATAAAAATGTCAAAGAACCGAAACTTTTTGTTTCGGTTCTTTAACATGCCTGCAACCGAGGCATGCCTCGGTTGCAACGCAGTGCAAGAACCGAAACAAAAAAAAAATTTGAACTGAAATGACAAAAAAAATTTCGGTTCTTGTACAATTAAGAACCGAAATATTTTTTGTCATTTCTTTCTTGGTTAAATCAACTATATTTTGGGATTTAAATCTTAACCCAACTATATTTTGTTACTTTTCATCTACAGGAGCATTATTCAGGTTCAAAATCCTTTGTTTTTTTCTTTTTAATATTCTTTTTTTGTCCTTTTTATTTTTATTATTATTTTGTTTTATTTTAAACACTTAAACTAATGTACTGTGTAGTTTAAATTGATTTAACTAGGTTAGGATTTGTTAGTTTAAAATTTTTTACTAATAATCATTCAAGAAAAAAATGGAACTGGATTATCTTTTAGTTAATAATGTATTTTATCATTAACTTAACACCTAGACATTATCTAAATGCATATGGATTCAGAGACAGTACTTTTTTTCTATATATAACTGAATATTGAATATTAGGATATAATATGTGTGCGTAAACTAATAAGTAATTTATAACATTTATTAATTTATAACTGAAATTCACATGAAGACCATACCCTACTCATTATTTTTTTTGAAAAACTTTTTTTTTTTTTTTTGAAAAACATACCCTACTCATTATTATATGAGGGAAGATTAGGTTTGATAGATATGGTATGGTTATGACCTCACAGATCTGAAATATTTTTTTTTGTTTCTATATTATGGAAAAATAATATAGAAAATTATTCTTTATATCAAAGAATTAAGTAAAAATATAAATAATTATATAAAAAGGTATGATCATATTTAATTTGTCTTCCAATTTAATTTTCAATTTTTTTAAATAAATTATAATGGTGACTGAGTCCTTCAAATCCTTGTCTCACATGTTATTCATGCGGGACAAGGGTCCTACAAGCTCGATCCTTAGTATAATTTTTCATGATTGAGTTAAATCCATATATCATCTCTTTCGGTCCTATACAATCATATAAGCAAATTTCAAATTACACCTAGGGTGAGCTGGGATGGGTTTGGACCGAGCTGCATAAGAGTTTTGACTAAAAATACCAATTCAAGCTCGGTCAACCCATACTTTAAATTTTCGGGTTCAGGTCGAGCTTCCAGGACGTTCCCAAGTCAACCTATGGTCCATAAATAATTTTTTTAAAAATTGGGTAAACTAAATTGAAATAAAATGACAACTTTTATATACATGTATCTAAATCTTACTTGTAACATTTTTTCCTTCGATTATTTATTATATATATTAGAACTTACCATATTAAATTTAAAATTCTATAAAATCAAAATATAAATGTCCAAAAACATAATAATCATTCATCGGTTGCTCAAACTAGACTTGTGTATTTATACAAAAACTAAATTCGGTCTATATAACTTCAAGCATTAACGGGATCAAATCCGGGTTGGACCATACTTATTAGTAAGAAAATGAGTGTCAAAGTTCAGGCTGAAGGAATGGATTCCATACAGGCTGGTCGGCCAGCGTTACAACAGTTCTGTTTCTAATACTGTTATCTTATGAATGCATCAAATAAGTTTGTCAAAGAAAAAGGATAGATTCACATTTCAATTTTCGGAAAAAATTATTTCATGTCATCATTATTTTCGGATATTGTCTATAAACTTTTATAATTTAACACAAGCATAATTGATTATAATTGTGAAATGTCAAGTCTATTGCAAAATGAATTTCTAAAACGTTAAAACAATGATACTCATAATTTCAATTATACATTTTTAAAAAAATAATAATATTGATTAATTTTGATCGGAACTTACGAGAAAACAAAGAGTAACCAGAGTCTGTCTTACAAAATAGGTGAATTTTTATGTAGAAACAATTGAATAGCTAGCTAAAAGGTAAACTTTCTTACGTTTTGAATTAAAAAATTATCTATGAAATCTTAAACTCTAACTATACTGCTAATTCACTACAGTACAAGCTAGAATTAAATAATATAATTTTTTGTTACATAATTAATTGTAAGAATGATTTTATTACATTTAAAAATTTAGCTAATCGTTCTCAGCAAGACTTGTGAAGAAAATGAAACAAAAAGTAGAACAATTGAATTTCAAAATTGTTTTAATTTTTATTAAATATGCATGAGAAAAAAAAAGTAAACTGGTTATGAATGCAATATAATAAACTAGAAAGTCTTAATAAGGCCTTTTATTGCTTAATTTTAACTGTTTAATGATCTTAACTTGACAATATAGTTATTGATGGTAAAATAACATCAACCTGAAAATTATTGCTTTTGTTGTTCGCGGTAATATAAATCCCTCCATTCTTATTTAATTGAAGTTTTATTAAAACTAAATTTTTTCATTTTGTATTGACCTTTTTCTCCATGCATTATTTCCCCCTTTTTTTTTAACCCTTATTTTCCAAACAGCTACCTTCAAATTAATGACTTTAAAATATTATAAAAATTAGATTAATTTCTTCCTTATATAATTAATTACATCTTAATTATTGTGCAAAGTGCTATACATCAAACATAAAAGAATAGAGGCAGTATAAAGTATAAGTCATTGACTAATAGAATTAATGAACTAAAATAACAATTAAACTCTAGATTGTAATATTTCTAGACTTTTGATAGAGGCCTTAAGCTCTACAAATTAGCATTGTTATGCTTGATTGGACCACAATTTTTGGAGGAGCGTAGCAAGTGGTACTAGGATACTGTTCTTTTCAATTCATTCAATAGTTAATTTAATAATAATAATTAGTACAGGTGTGTTTGAAAATAAATTTATAAAAAAATGAAAAGAATTTACTTAAGAAAATTCAATTGAATTGATTTCTCAAATAAATTCTTTAGTTTGAAAACTTCAATTATATTAAAGAATTCAATTGATTATAAACTAATATACTTAATATTTTTTTCAAAATAATTTATATAAGTATTTTGACTCATTCAACTAAAAGCATATGAAAATGTAAAATGGTAAAAATAATATTCAAAAGCATAACTTAGATGAATTCCTTCGAAATCTTGCAACTTTTTACTGGATTTCTATTAATTGCATTCACAAGAATTCAAATCTTGCATGATTTGAATTCTATCAATATATTTATTTAGGTCCAAACAAAGAAATTCGACAAAATGAATTCAATTGAATACTTTCAAAATGAAACTTTCCAAGCACAACCTACATATCTATAAATTTACATTAAAATAAATATATTTTAGTTCAGTCAATCTAAAAAATAGAACCTGGGAAGCAATCCAGTAACATCTCCGCTCATTAAAATCGTACTCTAAAGAGTTTTTTTTTTCATAAATACTAGAATTCCAGCCCAAACTTTGGGTGATCAATATCTAGATCAATTTTAATTATGTCCAAGACATAAAATTGCTTGTTTTTGTTTTTTAACTTTCTTTTTTACATTGGTATAAAATTGTATAAAATGTTTATTAATTTTATATTTAATATAAAATTTTACAACAAATATCTTAAACAAAACACTACAAATTCAAAATATATTTGGTAAAATGGGTTAACTTTTCTAGAATTTAAACACGTATATTTTACATAAAACTTATGATTTTGGACATATATAATTTTTCCTCTTTCTTTAGAAGTTAAGCACACTTATTAGTTATTACTATCTTGACTATGTATATAAGTATTTAGGTTTCAGCCTTCATTGACCACTGTATTTCATAATTTTTGACAAATAAACCGTGGGGTAAAAAATATCTTCTTTTAAAATAATTTGTTTATCGTCTTCATGTTTAAAGCATAGGCCATGGGCGAAAGGAAATAAATTCGTTAAAAAATCCTAGTGGTTTCTCTCTTTAAAAATCTTCATTTTCTAGTTTATAAGTTGATTTGTTAAGAGGAGAAAAAGTCTAATAATGTATTCTCTCTCTCTCTTTCTCGCTACATTGTTTTATTTTTTTCCTTTAGTTTTAATTTGAGTGTTGTATGAGAATAATTTGCATCACTTACTCTTATTTTCCACTACATAATCGTCTTCTTGAAAAGCAGATTTGTTCTGCATAACTCAACCTCGATAGTTTTATAACTGGGTTGGATTACATCCACTTTTTGACAAGATATATATTGATCTTTCACAGTCGATACTCAGATTTATCTCTGTTTAGCAAGATCGTTTCAGATCTGCAATACCGGTTGGTGTTATGATGTAAGCAAGTATTCGTATTGTTGTGGATATTCGAAATCATTAGTTGATGTTTAAGAAAATATATGTCGTGGCGTTTGTTTTGCATTTAAATTGAGTCTAGGTCAAGGGCTTGTTTGTCTTGCAAAAAAGTAAGTTTAGTTTATTTGTTCTTTGTGGTGTTTGTGTTTGATTAGTATTTTTAAACTTTTCTATGTCAATTTATTTGTGAATCACGGTTCATAGTTGTTAGCTAAAGTAGTTGATTTTTCGACACGTAACAAAACTTACTTCTTATTTGTTCACCTTTAACTAAAAAGTTTACAATTTGATATAATAAATTATATTCTTTCAATCAAGTAAAGCATAAATCATGAGCCTTCTAAATTTATGAATTCCGTCCGCAATCCTTTTTATATTTAGGCTTTAATTTTATTAAACTCAATCTAACTATGTTAGATGGAAATGAAATCAATACCAATACTTAGTATTTAGTATTAAATAATAATTTCTGAATCTTTATTCATCGTTCCCTTTGTATACTTACCATCCCCTATGATGATTAAATTGTCTTTGAGACTAATAAAATCAATATTATACACACATCTTAAAATTACAAAAATATCCTTGCTAATAAAAAATTTGATTTTAAACTTAAAAGTAATATATTTAATTTAAAATCAAAATAAATATATAAATAACTGCAAAAATACAATCCTAAAGAGTTATTAAATAAATAAATTTTAGATTAGAGAAATAAATAAAAATTATAAAAAGGAAAATAGATAAAATTCCCAAAACGAAACTAAAAATTATCATTTGTCTTTGTATGCACTATCCGCCGAAGTCATTATTTATCATTTGGCTTTCACTTTGTACGTTTGAGTTTATAAACAAATTAATTTTACAATTCCTCATAAACCAACAATATGGTTTCAAAGAAGAGATTTAACATTAATGAAAGAGAAACATTGTATGATGGCAAATGAAAGAACTTGAGAAGTTTTGTCTAAATCGACATAATACAACTTCGGGAAATACAACTATCCGTTTACAATTTAGATCTTTATTTTGATAATAACAATAATAATTGCTTTACTGCTTTTTCAAATATTTTATATTTAAAGTTTTTTTTCAAATTATTTCAATGAAATATATTTTTTAAATAAATGATTTCAAATGACAAATAAATGATAGAGGACGTAAATGTAAAAAAAAGATAATTAATACTACTTGTGTTTTTAATAAATAAATATAAAGAACATATAAAATTTCATAAAGGACGGAAAATATAATCATCCAATTATTATCATATTAATAACATTTTTTTTTGAAAAAGACCCGTGTTATACCTCGAGCCTTGGGCATCCCAACCAGGTTAGCATCCCCAAATGGCAAGAGAAACAACAAGGTCAAAATATATTAAATAAAAATCTAGTTCGAAAGTTCCGAGAAGGAACTATCGAAACTAGTTAAGTACAAGATATAAACATATTCGGATTAATGAAGACGTCTGATACCTCGAAACCTAGGAGCTTAGAGTTGTTACATTTGAAAACGAACCAAGTAAAATAAATAAATGAAAGTGCGAAATCCTCCAAACTCAAGACACCCTCAAAGACAAACTTGTTACGCCTCTTCCAAAGTAACCACGCACAATGAAACCAAACGGAAGTAGCAAACTCGCCTTTTGATCCACTCCGAAAAGATTCCCTCCACATCGAAACGAATTCGCTTGCCGACCATGGAATCGCCAAAGATATTCCAAAAATATTACACAAACGTTTCCAAGTCAATGCGCTCTCCGTGCAATGAAAAATAGCATGTTCATGACTTTCGAGGTCATCGCAAAAAGGGCATTTCGGATCAATATTGGGACATCCTCTAAGAGAAAGGAAATGCCTAGTCGGAAATCGCCCATGCATAAGTAACCACCCGAAGAATTGGGTCTTTGGTAACAATCTTGAGTTCCATAGAAGCTTAAAATCGACACCGGATGAAGGTTCGCAATCCCATGATACATCACCGTACAAAAAGATTTTGCCGTAAACTCAAAGCTAGCATTTGGTACCTATTTGAAAACATCCCTGTGAAGGCCCAAACGCAGCAAAGGCTGCTGTCCCTGATAAAATAAATAAAATATGTTCGATAATATATTATAATAATTATTATTATTTTAATTCTCCAGCTTCATTTACAACTCTCCAACTTATTAACAATAATAATGTCCATATGCATAATATTACTTATAAACATTTCCATACTTATGCATATTAGTATTATAATTGTTAAAACATTCTATCAGACAAATGTTATAGCAATTAAGTAAAAGAAGCAGACAATTAGAACTTGACCCACAAATAATTTTGCTTTAACTTGTGAACTTTTCTCAAATACTTTATTTATACAAGCTAGTTTGGGGTTTGTTGCTTGTTGAGTAAAGTGTCGATATACTCACGTAATTTGCCTGCGAACCATCCACAAATCCTTTTATTCCGTAAAAATTAGTAAGTTCAACTTCAATAAATGATATCAGTAAAAAAAACTTTAATAAATAATAAATTGTACATTATTGTGAAGAAGAGTTCAAAAGCTCATCGAGAAATTGGATTTACACAGCCATCACTATAGGCCTTCTTTGGTTCATGGTAAGGTATGATTCTAAGTTAAATTCATTTGTTTTGTTGTATGGTTATTTTCACGGTACGGTTTTGTTATGGTTTTTTCATAGTTCCAGGAACCATGAAAATAGAACCATAGATTTGATGGTTCTTCTTTAAATCAAACTAAATTTTATAGATTTCATAACATACCATACTATCTATCCAAATACAAAATTTTAACAGAACATATCGTACCATACCATACCATACCGTACCGTACTTTAATGAACCACCGAGAACTATCATCTAAACAAAACCTTAAAATCAATCGATCCGTCGACACGTAGACATGTATATTATTGTGTTGGTTAGGAAAGTATAATTGATTTCCTTTAAACAAGTAATCCCAATACATTATTAAAGGATTTTCAATATATCTTGATTGTTTTATTATTATGTTTAAGGCTAAACATCCCTTGATTTCAAGCAAATTAAAGCTTTAATATGGTGAATTTGATGTAGATAAATGAAAGACAAACATATTTGTGTTGAGAAAAAGAATTCATTATCACATGTTCTCTCAATTGAGTCTAGGCCGGGTTGGGCCGGTCCAATCAAACCTAACTAAAAATTTAGTGACCCAAGTTTAGTCCAATCCATATAAAATTTATGTCGAGCTCAGACCGGGTTCTTTATATGTAATTAAAAATCAAACCCGGTCACAAATCTACAAACTTGTAGAAATTTTTTACTTTTTATTATTAAAAAATATTTGTATTTACATCTTGTAAATTTTTTTACAAAGAAACAATAATATAAATAACTATGTTAAATATAACATCTATAGTTTTTTTTAAGAATATTAAATAAAGTAAAATATAAATAGGTGAGACTGAAACTATATATAATAAATTCACAATTATATATATTTTTTAGTATATATTTATATGACTTCGGACGTGTTTAAACTTTTATATGAAAACCAAGCTCAATTCATATGTTGATCGGGTCACGCCGGACATTTATCATATTTTTCTAACCAAAACCCAAAACATATAGGTCAGGCATGGACGGGCCTTACAGACCAACGAGCTCGTGCCTAGGTCTAATCGAGTCTAACAAGGTCAGAGCAAGATGCAGTGAAAATTTTTTGTGAATACCAGGATTAGAATGAAATGCTAAATTTGTTAAAATGTTTTTAAAACTGAATTGTTGAACGCCATCCCTTTTTGTCAAAATTTTCAATTTTATCCTTTACTCTTTTAACCATCCAAATGATTTTCTAACCTTAGTCCACCAATTCAAATGATCTATATATATTATTTAACTTTAAAAAATCTTTGCAGTAGACTAAATATTAATGCTGAGCAGAAGTCAACCAGTATAACATATGTGATCGTGTAAATAAATTGAAGTTATTTTCTTAGTAAAATTTATCTAAATTAGTTTTTTTGGTATGCTTTTTTGTAAGGATAATTGATGAGGTTTCCTACTTTGAATTATTCTATATACGCAGGTATTTAATTTATTTAGAACTTTTAGTTTTTTAAAAAAATTAAAGCAACTAGAATAATTCACTGTAGATGGGCTTTTATGTAATATATATCACTGTTTTAAAAGTCCCAGCCTAGTCTAGGCACTGTTTTCAGCATCACCGTCTGGCTACGCCTAGCGTCTAAACCCTACCGATTAACGCCGAAGTCTGCGTAGGCTCCGATTAATCCCCGCCTAGGCCCCGATTCATCTTTGACTGCCCGACTAGCGCCTAATGTTTTTTAAAACATTGATTATATATTAATGAAAATTTTTATTACTTTTTAATAAAAATGTTTTTGTTGGTTTTCCTAAATATTTTTAGATCTAGAAGTGTCTTGATTTTTTGAAAATCAATTTTTTGTTCGAACTAAAAGATATATGAATGGTTTTTTCTCTAAGTTTTCCATTCCTAACCATATTAATTTATTTAACTTTCAAAATAATCATATTCTAATATCCAATAACAATATGAGAAAATTATAGGAATCAATATTCAAATACTAGTAAATTATTTTTATTAAATATATTAATGAAATCTTAAATATAGAGTGTAGGACATTTTTGAAATGATAGATTGATAAATTAGCTCATTTAATTGATTATTATTTAAAAATTTGTGAATTGATTAAAACCAGTATCAGTGGATAGAGGGAGTAATTAATTATCCCACCCAATTAAGACAAATTAACAACCAGTCAAAGGTGGCTAGCTGTCATGGTCACATGGCTCAACTATTGATCCCATGAAGCTATATTTATGGCTGACCGTTGGATCAATTTACTTCTGTTCGTGATTGTTTTGTCGAAGTTTGCCAGAAAATTCACAGTTGAAAATAGTACTGTACTGTACTGCAATGTTGTTTAGATTAAAATTTTCAACTATTAATAAATATCTAAGGCTGTTTTTAATAATTTATTCTTCCATTGTATAATATAGATTAAAATAATTCTTTTCGATAGACATAACAATAATTTTTATTAACCCATAAATATTCATCTTATTCCAAAACTTTTGTCACATGTTATTGCATCTTCAACCCTACCCTACACTACACTATCATTTTTTTATTTTAAATTTTATAATATAATATCATTACAGTGTTTCTCCAACCATTCGATTTAAAAACTTATTTCAAAATAAAATATTATTTAATTATTTTATATCTAACCCCGAATAATAAATATTCAATCAAATTAAAAGAAATTAATAAGTATTCAATCAAATTAAAAGAAAATAAAAGAAAAATCAAAAAGTAAATAAAATATTATTAAATTTTTTCAACGTTTTTAAGAACGCTAGGCGCTAGTCACTTGGCCGGAGGTTTCAAAGGTCTAGGAGGGACTTAAGTGCTAATCACTGAGGTTTGAGTGCTAAGCAAAATCGGGTGGCGACCCTTAAAATAGCACCTAGGCAGGTGCTGGGTCGACTTAGATTGGAACTTTCAAAACAGTGAATTTTTTTAAGTTGCTAAAATACCACTTCAACTTTAATATTTGAAGTAAAATTCTAAAGTGGGTTGAAGTTTCAAATCCCACTTCATTCTCATTTTGAAATAGAATTGAAAATTACCTCATAGAAAGTGGATGGTCTTTAGTCCTCATCCTTCTTTCTTGAGTGGTAATTGATTCAATGAAAGCTTCTTAGATCAGTTAAAAAAAAATTGAATAAGTCGTACAAACAAGTTTCAATATACTTACTTAATTAACACTGGGCTTAATACATTGTTAGGTACCTTAATTTATCCCAAAAAATTTCCTGGTCCCCTGAACTTTCAAAATGATCCCGTAGCTTCCTCAATTTTAAAAAAGTGACCTCGTAGCTCCCTCAACTTTCAAAAAATGCACCACTTTGCTCTCTCTATGCCACATGTTATCTTCTAGTTGGTTTGACTTTTCAAGGATCTGATTTTCTCCCTTTAATCAGAAGTTGACACGTGGCATTGAGAGAGCAAAGTGGTGCACTTTTTTAAAGTTGAGGGAGTTACGGGGTCACTTTTTTAAAGTTGAGGGAGCTACGGGGTCATTTTGAAAGTTCAGGAACGCTGCAGGTTTTTTAGGACAAGTTAAGGTACCTATTGATGTATTAAGCCTTACCACTATTAATAGATCATAGTAGAGGACCACGTTTAGATTATAGGTTTGAGGGTTTACCCAATAACCAATATTTACAAACCGAATTGATTATAAATTATTGGGTTATTAGGTATGCAGCACTATATATTAATGTAGTTAGTTTACTTATTCCTCACGGAGCCGCTCGTTAATTAAGAATGATTTGAGTGATGCACATGTCACGTAAATATCCATTTTTTTATTTGAATTTAAGTGAAAAGAAATTGAATTTGATATTAAACTTACTCAACTGAATTTGAATTAATTTAAAAAAAAAAAAAGGAAACTCGTGAAAGTTGAAACGGTATTGTACCAATGATATAAAAAAGGAAACAGTATCATACCTTGACCAAAAATGGAAAAAAATCTGTTGTCTTCAAAATGGTGTTCCTTTCCATGTCTTCCATCCATTGTTTGATATGTGTAATTATTAATATGTTTTTTTATTGTTTACATTTTCTCTTTCCTATTTTTTATTTTTACTTTCATGAAAATGGATCACGTGTCAAATAATGAATGGAGAGATATATAAGAGGACACTATATTGGGGATAACAGATTTTTTTTTTCACCAAAAACTACGTGTTATTAATTTTTGGGATTAATGTTTTTTGGCAAATTAGTGTTATTACTGTCATACGTTAATTATGTCATAGTGCTATGATAAACTCCCTGTATTTTACATTATTATATATAATATAAAAACAACAAGCATAGTATCCGTGTTAATAATATAGTCTAGAATATTCGAATATTTATATAATTTTAATCCTTCGAATCTATACTCAAAAGGGAAGCAATAAAAACAACATAAGAAATAAGAAAGCAAGTCAGGTACAATGTCAGAATGGAATTGACGCAATAATGTAGAAGTTATTATCTATCATTTTGGCTTTATTTAAGTATATTAATAAACTAATTTATAAAAAATTTGATATGTCCCTACTGCTGCTCGGCTTCAATCAAGGCATGTCCCCATTGATAACTATCGTTCACTTTGTGATGACAACGTTGAAACAAGCTTTCATGCCGTGGTTTCGTGTGGGTTTTCTCGGGATATTTGGGGAGGGACATGTCTGAGCAAGTGGCGGCTGTGTTGTCGACGATTTGGGCCCAGAGAAATAATTGGGTCTGGAATTCTAAATTCCGAGTAGCTTCCCAAGTTTTGAGACAAGGCTTGGGCTTTTTACATGAATGGAAGGCAGCAAACAAAGTGAAATCTGCCCCCCTCTGCGGCAGGAACGAATCTTGGAAGAAGCCTCATCCTGACACGGTTAAAGTTAATATTGATGCAAGCGTTTTGGATAATGGAAGACGACTTGGGCATGGATGCATAGTTCGTGATCACTCGGGACAGGTTTTAGCAGCTAGAATTATTCTTCTCCAAGGTAGTGGTGATGCGATCATGGCGGAAGCAATCAGCTGCAGGGAGGTTCTCAGCTGGATAATGGACAACCTCATTGGCTAAATCATTCTAGAGATAGATGTCCTAACAATAGTTTCAGCTTTGAATAATTTTTTTTTTTTTTTAAACCATCTTGGCTCCATGAGGCTACTCATTTATTAGTTAAGGTAGCTAATTCCTCGATGAGTAAGAGGATTTGGTTGCATTCTTGTTCACCTTTAATTAGGGTTATTGTAAACTCTGATCGGATTTAATAAGACTATCTCTTCGGTAAAAAAAAAGTGTAAAATTTTAGGTGGAAAACGAATAAAGATCAAAACCTCAACAAATGTGAACTTGGAATAAACTTTATAACAAGCGTGTATTCATATATTTTAACACTTTATTAGCATTACGACAATTTGGTTAGCTCATTCCCCACACACAGCCGCCACTTGTCTTTTCTTCCTTTCTCTTTATTTCTTGTTATAAGAAAATCGCACCCATTACTTAGGAGATTGTTCATAATAGTTACTTGTTCTTTCCAATTTTAAAATGTTATATTTTTTGAATTTATTTAAAATGTACTAGTTTACGTGTGACGATGCAGGGGACGAACCTGGTACATGTTGAAAAGTTCAAGGGGGAATCTGACATATTTGAAAGTTCATGGCAATAAATTTTCATTTTGAACAAGTTTAGAAGATTATAAATGAAAACTATGAATTCACGTGCTAAAGCAGTTTTTAAGGTCAAGCGAAACAACCTGTTATTATATGCTAGGAATAACTATATATGTATCAGTTTGTGTTATTTTATTAATATATAAAAGCAATAACATAATGTATATATTTGTTAATAATATAGTAGTATAGATCAGATTATTATGTATAAAATTTGTGTGGTTCAACGGACTCTAACGTTACTATGCATTGATGCAATAATGTTGAATTATTATCTATCAATTTGGCTTTATTTACTTATATTTAAAAACTAAGTTAGTACACTATGTGTGGACTCTAATTAATTAGCCAAAATGAGGCATTTGAAAAACTGAAGATCCTGTTATTGACCAGTCTTAATAGCCACCGGATGTTTCCCCAAAGAAAAATCTCTACACTTTTGGCCATAATCTAACAATAACTACGAAACAATTCAACAAAAATTTGTTTAATCTCAATTATTGATATTGATGGTAAAATCATGATGGCGTTAGGAAAGCACAATGAACTACTGGTTAGAACTCTAAACATTATGACCTTGAATTTTTTCGAACAAATATGAGTAGAACAATAATAGGACATATATATGTCCATGAGCCTTTTATCATAGTTGTTATTGACTCTAATTTAATAATATAGACCACTTCTCATTTGTAAATAATACTCGAGATATTTATAGCAAAAGTTGCTTTAGCTCAGGGGTTTGTGTCTAATGTGTAATCAAATTAGAGTTTGAAGCTCTAATGTGCATTTAATAGATATAAGAAAAAATTGCAAATTTCACAACCATACGTAGAATTGAGGTATCACTAGTAGACACAACAACCATCCATGCATCTAGTAGAGTGTTAAAAGGATGGCGTAATGCATCTTGAACCCCCCGTCCCTAAATTTCAGATTTCCCCTGAACTTTAAAATGTTCTCAATGTCCCCCTGAATTTATTTAAAAATTCTCAATTTCACCCTGAACTTGTCCCTAAACTCCAGATTCTCCCCTGAACTTTGAAATATTTTCAATGCCCCCCTGAACTTGTCTAAAAGTTCTCAATTTCCCCCTGAACTTGTCTAAAAGTTTTCAATTTGGAAAGAGAAATCTGATTCGGGTGTTAAATAGATGAAAAACGATTTAGGGATTTGAACTTTTGTAACGTTAGAATATTAACATTGGGATATCTATTTCTTTTTTAATTTTTTTAAATAGTGTTTTTTCATTCACGCGCTCATTAACGCAATTTGTCATGTTGCATTGAGGGGGTGTTGGAAAATGTTTAGACAAGTTCAAGGGGGTATTGAGAACATTTCAAAGTTCAGGGGGGATTCGGAGTTTAGGAACAAGTTTAGGGAGAAATTGAGAATTTTTAAACAACTTTAAGAGAGCATTGAGAATATTTTAAAGTTTACGGGGAATCCAAAATTTAAGGACAAATTTTAAAAATTGAAGATGCATTAAACCTAAAAGGATACGTAAAGTCAACATGTGTCCTACCTTATTCCAATTAAGATTTCGATTTGAAGTCCATAAATGTCAAATGAACACGTATCTTCATTATTAATTAATTACTCTTTCACTGCATTTATTGGCCTATAAATGACCACTAAAAATTGATGAGAGCCCATCTTCCTCGATAAATACCGCTACTAAACTCCAACATTAACAAAGAACTTATTTTTTTAGCTGTTTCGTTCTTTTTTTTTTTTTTTTTTTGTTTACAGATAGTTTTTATTGTCAACTATAACATTTTGATAATTAGTCAGCCAAATTTTATATTGAGAACTCTAAATCAACATTTTGTAATCTCATGTTGGCTTTGATATCTGAGACATAAATTGAAGCGCTTGCATGAATGAACACTTTGCTAGACCCATGCCAAAGTTTAGTTACAAATTACAATGCCAACACTTTCATTAACCCTGTTGAGATTAGGGATATCAACAGAGTGGAAAATACCTGATAACTGTGAGATCCGAACCGACTAATGTGAGGGAAAACCCATAATTTTCACTATTGTGGGCGGGATTTGGGTGAAAGTTTTTCTCATGTGAAAAAACAAGGGCAGGTTTGGGTATAGACCATCTCCGCACCATAAGGTAACCCACAGTCACTGAAAAAATCCGGACATAAACATCATATAAACAAGCTTTTAATGCATTTAATTGAATTTAATATATAATTTATTAAAAAAACAGAATTCAATTAATTGAATTCTCAAATTTTAATGATACAAACAATAAAAAATGATAATACAGTTAATTCTGGTTTTTATAAAATTGGGTCAATTGAATTGTTAAAATATATAAGTGAGCAATAACAACCTATACTTACTGAATTACTATATTATTTTATTACATGTTTTAAAATGATTAAAATTTAATACTCAATCCGTCTACTAAATATTGTTGTTTTAGAGAGATTTTGATGTCTCTCTTTTTATCATTTTGTATTTCCAATGTATTTTTTTCTAAATTTTTCATTCCTACCCCTATTAATTTGTTCAACTTTCAAGGTAACCATAATTTAATCTCCAATAACAAGATGAGCAGACTATAAGAATCAATATTTAAACATGTTAATGAAGTCTTGAAAATAGAGTATGACATCTATGAAATGGTAAATTAATAAAACACCTCATTCGGTTAATTGATATCTTAAAAACCGTGAATTAGTTAAAACGACAATATTTAGCAGACGGAGGGAATATTTTTTATAGCATTCATCAAAATTATGTGAAATTTATTATAGGATGGGGATTACCCGAAAACTATCCAAACCCATGTTAGTGCTAAATGGGAACGAAAAAATTCCCGAAATCACACTCGAAAAATATCGGGTGCGGAGTGAGGATTGCACTACCCGCACCAAACCCGCGACATCCCTAGTTGAGATTCACAAGCAGTCCATTAGGCGTACGATTGAGCAAATATGAGATGATAAGACATTGCTTTAAGTATGCAATGCTGTTAACGCAATATCCTGGGATTCAATGGGTTTGTATGTAAACAAATCTAAATTACAACATATACAAAATTCAATGGTATGTAAACACATCTAAATTATAACATATGCAAAATTCAATGGTATGTAAACAAACGTAATTTACTGTTATATAATATCTTTATATTGAGTATTTATCTTTTATTTATCTTTGTAATTGTGTGCAAATACATGCAACTATCTCTACCATAGAGAATTTCTAAAATACACCGGCTATCTTGGTATCAAGTCAGCTACAATTCGCATTCTCATGTCCTTAGCCGTTTCATACAATTGGTCGTTAACATATTTGGACGTGTCCAACGCCTTCCTTCACGGTGACCTTGATGAACCCGTTTTCATGTCTCAACCAGTTGGCTTTATTGATAAAGATAGACCCTCGTTTGTGTGTAAACTTCGGAAATCGATTTATAGATTAAAGCAGTCCCCCGCGCATGTGGCACTGCAACCTAACCAATGTGCTTCTTAATTTTGGATTTATTGCATCTAAAGGCGATGTCACGTTGTATTATTGGCGAAAGGGTGGTGTCGTCTTGTTTTGTTTTTTATATACATCAATGACATGTTGGTCTTGTTCAATGATGTGAACGGATCCCTTTTTTGCAAAATCGGTTTAACATAAAGAATCTAGGGCCGGTCAAACTCTTTTTGGGATGGAAATAACCAGGATGGTAGGCAGCTTGGTACTCAATCAAAAAAAGTATGTGCGAGATATTTTGAGACGAGCTTCAATGACGGATTCAAAGAGAGTCAATACACACGCGAGTCTAACACTATGGCTGCATATTAATGGCGGAGAACTTTTTTCTAATGTTACTCTATACCGCAACATCGTTGGTGGTTTACAATATCTTACCATCACGCATCTAGACATTGCCTTTGTGGTACATAAAGTTGCACAATTTATGCATGCTCCACGTGAGTCTCATTGGCAAGCGTTAAAGAGGGTTCTCTGCTATATTAAGGGCATATCATCGTTTGGTCTTCGCTACATGCCACAACGTTCAGTTTCCCACCCCGCATTCTCCAATTCCAATTGGGCTGGCGATCCGGACGACAGACGCTCTATTACGGGATTCGTAGTTTATCATGCCATCAATCTTATCTCATGAGCTGCCAGAAAACAAAAGACCATTTCCCGGTCTTCCACTGAGGCAGAGTGCTGGGCCTTAGCAACTTCCACCTCCGAACTTTCGTGGCTCAACATGCTTCTGCGAGATATCGCAATGCTTTTGACGTCAGTTCCAATCCTTTGGTTCGATAATTTAAGTGCCACATACTTGACTGTCAATCCGGTTTTCTACAATCTGATGAAACACCTCGAATTTGACTTTTATTTTGTTCGTGAACGGGTTGTTGCAAAGAAGTTGTTTGTTCATTACATTTTCACGGATGAACAAATCGCGGACATCTTCACGAAACTGTTATCACATACATGGCTTTACGTGACAGACACACACACACAACGCACGCACACATATATACATATGTATATATATGCGTATAGATATGTATATGTACATATACATACATATATATATATATATATATATATATATATATATATATATATATATATATATATATATATATATA
>CATIWQ010015667.1:0-12161 GCA_949673415.1 Euphorbia schlechtendalii
TGTTCACGAACCTCTAATCGAGTTTGTTCACGGACAAACGAGCCGAGTTTTGTCTTGTTCATGTTCAGTTCGTTTATTATTTGAACCATAAATCATGTTCACGAACTGTCCATTTATTAATCGAATCGAGCCGAGCCGAACACCGAGTTGTTCACGAACGGCTTGGCTCATTTACAGCCCTAATTGGAGTATATACCAAACAGGAGTCTATTTGATAGAATGCATACATACAATGGCCAATGTTCAGGAATTCTTTCATGGTCAAACCGTCTAAACATTGCATTAGACATCGCTAAAGCCCTTGATTACCTTCATTCTCAAGCTGATCCGCCCATTATTCACAGAGATGTTAAATCCTCTAATGTTCTCTTAATTGACAATGATCATGCCAAATTAGCTGATTTTGGGCTCTGCAAATTGGGCTATAACACACCTGCTTCTCATTCTCCTACAGCTATTAAAGGTTCCTTTGGATATGTTGACACTCAGTACCTTAAAACTGGCGTTGTTTCGCACAAATCTGATGTTTATAGCTACGGGGTTTTGTTGCTTGAGCTTATCACTGGCTTAAAATCTGTACAAGGATCTGTTGCTCTTGCTGAATGGACTCAAGATTTTAGGAAGAACGATGATGTTCGAGTCCGGGTTAAAATGTTAGATCCTAAGCTTGATGTTGGAGATGTTAATTTAGAGCAGTTTAGAGCGTTGGTTGAGGTAGCTAATTTGGCTTTACTTGAGAATTCTGAAGCTAGGCCGGATATGCACCAGATTAACACTACAATTTCATCTTCTATCCCTGTATAAAATATGTAAACATCGCCCCCAATTAAATTTGTTAATAGATTTGTCTAAATGTTTATATAGATTATTATTTGATGCAAATCAAGTCTTTGGTAAGTGTAAAAGTGTATATGAAATGTAATGTTTGATGAATTGGTTACTTGGTCGGTATTTTATTACTATTCTAACAACAGGACAACTCTTGTCTATAAAACCGAGCGAGCAAACAAGATCCAAAAAGCCATTCTCCCACGACAAAAATAGTCTATAAAAGCGCACTCTCAATATATACTCGAAGGAGTACCACACGTGCACGACCAACCTTTGAGCTCTTAGCTAACGACTATAATTATCCATAAAAAAATTACAGTTTGGTACCTGATTTTTCCACAACAAAGTGAGGCTTAAATCCTCCATTAGAATGCATTCTCTTTGGTGGTGCCACACGGCGCAGAGTTGAGCCCAGTCACCACCATGTATTGGCGATCTGTCCCAAAATTACTGTTTCTAACTTCCGGAATTCTTCTTCAGTTTCTCAGCCCAGCAAATCTTTAAACAAGTTGGGATTCTGTGTTGATGGGTTCACACCCATCTGCCTCACAAGTGCGTCCTTCTCCAACGAATCTTTACGGTTTGGACCTTTGGTAACTTGTGTGGGTTGCGCAATTGCAGAATCGCTTGGAGAACGATTCATAGAAGCATTTACTGATCCAGACAGAAGATTGTCATCACTCCTACTGGTTGATAAAGACTCCAATTGCATGAAGTCGCCAGAATTAGAAACATTACTACTACCAGTATTAGCATTTGAGCCAAGTTGGGTTGGATCTATCAGGCCTTCGAGTTGCATAAATGGATCCACCACTGCATGACTTCCGCTAGGCACTGGTTCACCCAGGTCAAGCAAGTCTGGAGGTGGTTGAACCGGAGTTGTCTTCTCTACAGCTGCTGGTTTTGGGGCATGGCTGCCTCCTTTAGCATGCCTATGGCTTGTTGTAGATGCCCTTCTCTCAGTTTTTGATGTGCCTCCAAATAGTGACGCAGCGAGTTTTTGCTTTTCTGGAGGGATTTCAACCTGAGGCTTCTTAGAGTCATGAGATATTTCACGTGCCTTCGAATTTGCACTGCTGGGCCCGTCTACATGAGCCCCGTTCACTGGTTTCTGCGCATTGGAGCTTGAGGTGGATGATGCGGTCGATGAGTAAGTTGGCTTGCCCCACTTCTTTTGGACTCCATCTAACCGTAACCTAACTTCTGATGATCCGGTTTCAGATGAAGATGGAACAACTACTGCATGTTGGGATTCCTTGTAATAAGACGGCTCGGGGATTGGAACAAGTTGGGTTGAAGATGCAAGGGATAGTGGTGGAGTCATTGATGGCATTGAAGGCTTTGGAAGCTCATAAGCCTCGAACCTGAGACCATGGGATGAAGGTTCATGCTGATCTTGATTCCTGAAATCGCTAATGTTTGAAATTCCAGAACGTTCACTCTCTGGAATATACGGCTGAGCCCCTCTCTCTATTGCACGTTCTACATAGCTATCAAGAAATGACAGGTTTTTATCAATCTGCAAAAAAAATTCAGACATTTTAGAATTCTAGGACAAAGCATGGCAGGAATGTGATGGCTGTAAAAAAAGGTCACTGGTTTGGTAAGTAAGCAGTGTCTAGAACTATAAGAAGAAAATAGATTTCTATGCCATAGCAGCTAGCATCTTTTCTTTCAATAATTGGAAACTATCCAAGCTAATGGTAGTCAATAGTGCAGAATCCGTCAGAAAACTGTTATGTACTGATATATATATATGAGAAATTATTTGGTTATGGAAGTGGAAAATCCAAAAATAGCACACCAACTTATGTTCTGTACAAATACAAATAAGGATGAAAAGACTTAAGATAGAATAAGCAAATAGCATATGAGATTGAATAAGTAAGATAAACACAACCATGTAGCCTTTTGTGTATAAAAATTATTCAATGATCATATAATGAGAAGATCAAGTTAAGTATAACCTCAATGTCTTCACAACTAGCATCAGATGGCAAAATACATTCTACAGCATGAGCATCTAATCCAACAATTTCTTGAAGCTCATATGCACGCTGCTGCAAGTCTGTTGAGTTGGAAGCTGATAACTCCTCAATCAACGACTGACACTGCATCAAACAAAGAATGGACATGATGCAAGTTCTTCTCCATAAAGTTCCCGAAACATATTTAATGGCAAGGTAATGATACCTTTTACAACATAATGAATTTAATAGATATCATAAGCTAGGAAGCATGTAGCAAGGGAAAAGAGATAAACAAACAATTGCAAAATACTAAAAAAGTTCAATCAGAAAATTGGAATTCATCCTTGGTACCAGTAAAAGCGATGACTACAAATTTCACCATTTTAAGTATAACATGCAACGACCTTAACTTCAGCAAACAATCGGTAATCAGACATATAAAGGCTTTAGGTGTCAACTCACGTATAAGCTAAGAAAATACAGAGTGAAAAATCAACAAAATATAGACGTAAGGGTCATAAAAAAAGAATATTTCCGGCGTAGGAAAAGGTGAAGTTCGGAAGTAAAATGACAACTTTCCTCCCTAAACTTCTAGTCAGGGGACTTGCATAATTTTGTCTGTGCCCCATTCAAACTAACTTTTTTGGCAATTTACAATTGACTAAACCTTCAGTACTGACAAAATGTCAATCGAAAAGTCATAAAAGAAAAAGTCATAGTCTAAATTTCCAGGAAAAAGTTAATTTGAGTGAAGTTTTTCACCCAACAACAATTTCAGGCAGCAAGTCTCTGCAAAAATTCTTAATCCTCTTATTCATAAAAGTGGATTTCCCTCTTTCCCTAAACCATCCCAGTACTCTCTATGTCGGGGTCAGTAAAAAATTGACAATAAAGCAAAAACCTCACCCCATCATTAAGGAATACACATGTCCAAGCAAATGCAAACTCATCAATTTGTTTAATCCAACCTATGATGCTCGGACCCTTCTAAATGGCAGCCGCAGCAGTGTCGACACGACAGTGACATGGATTCGGACACGGATTCCGTGTCCGATCCACCATTCAACCATCCGACACGGCTGAGAAAGGTAATGCTAATTAGTTTCGGTTTTTCGATTAAATTAATTAATTAGATAATTAAGGTTAATTAAAGTAAACAAATCCCAACAATTAATATTTACTGATAAGGCTATTAAATACAGATTATATCCTTTTCTTATTGGATTATCTTTAAGATTTAAATACTAATATATGTTTATCCTATTTCCTATTCTAAACAACTAACCTTCCAAATACTAATCACGCAATTGCTGCTCCAATTTAAATTCTAATCAAAATTTTTCCTTTCCAAAAAGGTCTTTTCATATTCCTCTTTTTCTGCCAACTAATTATTCAGTGATTTAATACCTTAACTTTTCAAACCAGCGTACAAACTGTTTCATCTTCTCCACTTGTTTAATACCTTCAATTTCGTTTGTTGTTTGGACTTTATCTTTTACTTTATAGTTTCCAATATTTATTTCGATATATATATATATATAGCGAGTAAAATTGCCGTGTCCCCGGACATTACCCAAATTTAGGACACGGTCAGTGTGTCCAAAAATTTTGAGGTTGACGTACTAAACTCCCGACACTTTTAAACGGGTCCATGTAACATAGAATCCAACCAATAAAGCACCTATAAATACAATCTACGAATAATTCTGTACAGTCTTATCATGGACAGTGTGCATTATCATAATACTAACTGAAGGAAGCAATTAAAAGTCATCCACTCTAAATTATCAAGGACAAGGAGGGTCCGTTTGTTCCATCATACTAATCAATTGAAAAAAAATTTGATGGATAGCCAAAATAAGAGCTCTGCAAGCAAGGTTTCAGAAACCCACCTCAGGTAGAATATCTACTTTCCTTCCAGCAGCTATTTCAAAAGCATAAATTTTCATCAGGGCTGTGACTGCATAAGCCTGAGACAGCATAAATTACAGCAATTAATCATAACAAATATAATGAAGATGAGAGTGAAGTAAAGCAAAGAACAGAGGTAATAATAATAATAACAAATATGCAATAATCTGTTTGAGTGAAAGTAAAGAGTTTTAAGAAAAATGATCTTCGTGAAGCTTTAATTTCAATTCAATAATCATCACCAGAAACAAAACCTGCACATTAGCAAACACAAACAGAACATAGCACAACAAATATGTTTATGCATCATGCTTATAACAAAAAGACATATAATGTGAATTTCATCCATTGCACACATGTCATTAAAAGTACACAGGGAAAAATCAATTAGAGGAGAATCACATCTAAAATGAACACAGGATTATGTTCTCTGCAACTTCCAGCATTTGGTGATGACTACATTCTAACTAAGCCTTAACCACAAGAAGCTAATACACTTATTGGCAAGCCCTGTTTCCAAGAATATTAGTCAAGAAAATGAAAATAATTGTTATGAACTGACAAAAACTACCTTATTGAAAAGAAAACTAAATAAATAAACTCCCTAATAATAATAGAGCTTATGCAACATTAATAAACCAGTATGCTAAGCGAAGCACATACTGGCTTGGATAAACACCTGATCTTACCATAGTCAAAGTTTTGCTAAAACATTTTCAAATATATAGAAGTAAATATCATTCTTTATCAAAGCATAAATAGGAAGTTTGTTTCAAAAAAGAAAATATGGTCAAACAAAACAGATATGGACATACGGTCATACACAGAATACTGGTTGACACTGCCCTGTTTCAAAGTCATATACTATGAAACAGCTTAAGAACGAAAATCCAGTGCACTGGTAATGTACCCAATATCTCTAACAAGAGATATCACTAGATAAGCAATATAAGAAATTGATCTTAAGGAATATAATGGATATGACACACAAAAGCACAAAGAATGTGCCTAACTGTAACAAGACATCAACTAAAAGATTACATTTAAGATCAATCATCAATCTAGGATTCAACTTACAAACTACTCCTAAGTGCAGGAGCATTCATATGATAAAGAAATACCTTCACAGTTTCATCACTTGAATATGCCTCGGCCACATCACATAACTTCCCAGTAATATATGAGGCAGAAAACTTGCCATCAGCAGTTCCATATTCTCCTAAGACCCAGCAGATGACCTGTAACATGTTATTTAATTTTCAGTAACATTGATGAACAAATGAAGTTCAAGTAAAGCTTATTGAGTGGACATACTTGAAGAAATACAGATGGAAGCTTTGGCTCTCCAATAATATGCAAATATGACTCCACCTGAAGTACAAGAAATGTAAGTCCTGGTTGAGATAAAAGTGAATGATATAAAAATTAAACAAAAAATTAGAATTAATAGTGCTTTCGTAGAATAAACCAGCACTTCAGTAGCATTGATAGGAAACACGTGGGAGTATAAACAGAAAATATTTGTATTTAGTCTTGATAACTAAATAACATGAGAAATTATATAATTTCTTGTAGAGTTGTCATAATAGCAATAAGGACCAGAATATACGACATTATGAAATAGCATTAAACTCAACTTAATTTAAAAAATTTAAAATCACTGCTCCTATTTTCAACACTAATGATAAAACTGAATCAATTAAATCTAATTATTTCCAATTATTTCTTTTCATACTTCCTCTTTTGTATTTCCCAAAATCATTGGATGCTACCCAGTATATAGCCTAGCCCACTACTTACTACATTTTTTTTCTTCAGTCAACACAGCATGCATAAACTTTTAGCATTATCAATTGCGAAAGATACTGATGTTAACAGGTCCACTATCAATAAAAACAGCAGCAGTACATACTTTTCCTTCTCGTATATCTTTGTATATAATGTACTATTTCACTTTCTGATGGTTCATGTAATTTCAACAAAATAGAGAATAGACTATACACACACACACACACACAAGTGCAAGAGCAACATACAGCAGATGATCGCAACTGGCTATCTGCAGTATCATCATCCTCACCAAATCCCTCAGCAATTAACCGCATCAAATTATGAGCCACCTTACTTTTCACGAGATCGCCGGCATGTTCAAAGACTTTATTCATGGTCTGTGGTTAAACAAGCCAATGGTCAACAAATGGTCACATATTAATAGATATAATAAAAAAAAATAAGAACTACAATACTAGAAACAACAACACCACATTTACCTGAATAAACCAATGGTTACTAGGAGCAAATTGCTCTGCAAGTTCCACGCATCGAGATGCTATTTCAGTTTTGTAATGATTGTCATTGATACTGATCATGTAATCAATCATGCGATCAACAATTACTTCCACATTTGAGGACTTAGTCATCTTATACAGAAGTTCAAAAGTTTTCCGCTTTAAAGTATCATCTGGGTCCTGAGATGTGCCAACGTCGAAGAATGGATTATCAGCTTAATGGCAAGAAGTTTGCACAGATTTCTCAATTGAGTTCCCCTCCCACTCCGGTAATGTTTTGAGGAAATTTACATTCATTTATGAAATTTCTAATCAGAAAACTATTCAACATTTAAAATTCTTTTTGCCACAGCTAATTCATATAGTTTCAGTTGAGATTTGATAACAAAAAGAAAAACAAATTTTAAGAAATTTCAAATTCTCACAGCTCCCATTCAGACATGTACGTGCATGTACAATTTAGCACGTACTGAATAAAATAAACACCCAATCCCGCAATTTGACTAGGAGCGTACTAGGTGCAACTAAAGGCAGCTTACCAAATCCTTAGTAAAAGTTGACAGTTAAAGTTTTTTAAATAAATTTTAAAATCATAAACCATAAAAATAGTTATAGTCTATAATTCCACCAATAATGCAAGTGAACTAAATATAACAATTATAGGGAAAATATATGAGAGCATATTTAAAAAGAAAAATTTTATCATTGATGGTCATTTTCATAAAATAACATTTGGCAATAACCTACTGAAAACTAAAAAAACCAGCTATCAGCAAACAAGAAAATGTAACAACTAAACCATCTGTATTTACACCAACAAACAATGATTTAAACAACACTTTGCATTCAGGTTCTGTTCAACATTTTTACCGTTCATATATAACGAAAGTAATAAAGCAAATGCCACAAAATAAATTATACCTTGAACTAGGAAAATACATGATAATAACTCAAGTCAATTTTCATGTGAAACAATAATTAGCAATAAAAACATCAAAGTTAACATCTACATTAGCCAACAATCACAAACGCAATCAATTTGGACGTTTTACTGCATATACTTTAGTGTTCTATGCAATTTGATTTTCCCAAATGAAGAATTAGAGTAAAAAGGTCTTAATGCAAAAAATAGAAGGAAATAGCAAACTACTTGAATATAAGCCAGTTAACTGATTCAGATTCTCCATTAACTCAACAAATATGCAATCTGAAAAGGACTTCAAAAACAAAGTCTTACCTCTAAGCAATCTATCACAGCCAACTGATGTTGTTCAGCAATTTCTGGACTTAATTTTATCAACCGTCCTAGGGCATCAATTCCCATGTACTTCAAATTATGACTGTCACTCTACAACAAAATACAGTATTTTTGAGAGTCAGCACAAACCAAATGCATATATAAAAGCATGCCTCAACACTGTAAACTCTAAAAGGAATACACAGGCTGCAGAAACAAACCTTCAAAAATTTTGCTATTACATCAGCAGCAGCTTCTAACATCTTAGGATTGGGATATATTGAAGATACACAGCAGATGCACTCGTAAAGTATCGCATTTCCGATATTACTTGAGAAATCACACTTCCTAAATATGTCCCCAACAACTGTGTACATGTGCTCACTTGCTTGCTTGTCACCGCTTCCTAGCAATGCCAGGATTTTAAGCAACTTAATCTGCAATTTTTTAACAATGATTTCAATCACATAGTATGCAAATAAGGAAATTGAAGAAGAAAAAACAAAATTGAAATTTTGTTGGCAAAAGTGAAATTTCTGACCATATCCATCTTAACGCTACTCATTTCTTCAAGATGGAAGTTTAAAAAACTCAAGGTTTACTATAATACAACCAAATTTTCATAAAAAAATCACGATTTGCACTAAACTAATTCCATGATAACTCAAAACAGCCAAAAGACACATCAAATAACTTGATGAAATGGCTTTCCAGAATCCAAATTTGGCATCTCTATAATTAGGCACAAACTGAAATTTACCATTAAAAACTAATGTAGTTCTACTACCCTTATCCAGCCATATTACCAAAACAATATTTCACTATCAAATACATTTGGAAATTGGTATTAGTACTGCTGGGTTTATATTTTTACCTCCATAGTAGAGAAGTTTCCTCTAAAACTTAAAAAAGAGACGATCTGTTTGCAACATGATGCTGATAAATTAATTTGTAGTTGTGTACATGGTAATGAGAGTATGAGAACAGAGCGGTAGTAGGAAATACTAATCATACATGAAAGATAATAGAAGCAATAAAACCAGATGCATGGAAATTTTTTACATATTCACTTATAACATCAGTCCATCTATCTACTACCAAAATATTAGATATAAAGAGCATAAGATACAGCAAATACCTGTACAAAGGGAGCTGGCATCTGATGATAATCATAGCTCTTTGGCAATCTGCGCTCAGCTACCTGCTTTAGAATGCTTACAAAGCTGATCACCAAATCTTTGTAAGAAGTAACATCCACAGTTATGAGATCAAAAAGAGGACAGAGTGTTGCACCCATGACTCCAGGGTCATTATCACAAAGTCTCTGCGACAAAAGAAACCTCATCAGATACTCGCACAACTATCCATGGCAAATACAAAAAGCACCATACAGCTGAAAAGTAAACATGAACACAATAACACCGGAAGACAGAGAATAAGGGAAAACTTAATACTGTCAAAAATAAAGTAAAATAACAAGATAATACATAAAATTGTGGGAAAATCTGATAATTTTAAGAACAAATGCTAATTATTTTCTACGCCAATGGAGAGACGTCGTCAATTATCCATAATAAACCGGCCTTCATACTAGCGAATAATATTTCCATATTCCATTACCCGATCATTAAGAATAAAGAAACTTATATTCAATCTTGACATAAAAAAATTAGTTTCAACAACCTTTAATTAACATCGAATGCAGTTCTGGCACTTAATTGAATTTCAACACCCATACTTCACCATGGTTATAATGTTAATGAGACAAATGCCAACCAAGCGTAAACAAGCTTAGTACAGCAATTGTAAATGCGATTAGATGTTGCATAATGAACTTCACAGAAGCAAGTTTCAACTTCCGAATTGAAGGGGTTTTCGAAAACTAACCTTGCGAAAATTGGAGACGAGATGAGAAACAGAGGAAGGAGACTTCTGATAAAAACGATGAAGAGCCATGATTGCTTTCTTCCTAACAGCCTCCTTAGGATGTCCCAACAACTCAACAACCTGCGGCAGCACAGCAGGAATAGTCTCCTCATTAATCAACCTACAAACCGCATTCAAAGCAGCACAAACCACCAAATAATTATCCGATTTCAAGTCCTTCTGTATAGTATTAACAATCAGCATAATCAATTCATGATCTTCATTCAAGAACAGCGTGACAGCAAGATAACCAGTCCGCTTGAGAGGCAAACTGTCATCATGAGTCATCTTAACCGCATGAATGTAACCAAAGGAAGCATCATGACCAAGCATCTCAATATAAAGAAGGCGAATAATGAACTCTTTCATCTTGCGCTTGGGGATATCAGGCTCAATAATGCGACGTTTAAGAGTATCGATCTCAGAAAGAACAATACGATCCTCCTCAGCCTTGGATCGAGCTTCACCGATGGATTTGACGAGATCAAGGAATTCTTTGGATTGACCGAAGCCCCCCTGAGAGCTCATAGCAAGCTCTCGGCCGATAGTCTTGAGTTGCTCCATTAAGAGAGATGAAAAGGTAGACAGAGTTAGGGTTTGGGAAATGGAATTGAACGCATCAGCTATGGAAATGGACTGAAAGAAGCAACCAAAATTAGATCTGAGATTGGAGATGAAACGGATGAAGGAAGAAAGAAACAAAAGAGAAAAATTAAAAAATGCATTGGTGAAAAATACATCCGGCGGTTGACAGGGTGGAAAAAGAGAGGGAGGGGGTGAAATTTTTTGTTTTAACTGTACCAAATTGGGACTTTACTATCCTTCTACCTATTTCAACACTTATCTTATTTATTTGTATAATACGCCCACGTTTTTCTCGATGTAAACATTTTTTTCCCACTTTTTCTTATAAAGAATTTTTAATCGGACTAGTTTTTATTTTGAAAACTTCAACTAATTACACATTCACCACACCATGATAAAAATAAAATTTTCCTCAACTTAATTACACAAAAACATCCGAACCTATTCGAATCGCATGTTCCTCATTTCCAAATTTAAAAATGAAGTTCTTTATTCTCTGTGATCCTAAATACAATAACTAAGCGATATCTTCCTTCGATTTAGCTTCTTCATTCTCCTTTTCATTTAGAGTAATCGAATTAAAGAAAGTAAGTATTACCGTTAAAAATTGAAAACACTGTCTCTTCTCTTCCCATTGGTTTTTCTTTTTTATGTGATTTGGTTTAAATTGTGATCTGCTTTTGTATCTCTTTGATTTACAAATTTTCTTCTTTTCTTTTTTGTTTGTTGCAATTTTAATTGTTCCTTCGTTTCATTGATTTTACTTTAAGCGATTTTGTTCTCATACTCGTTTAGGTTTTTGTATTTTATTATATCTTCTCAAACTTTCATTCACTGTAAGCAATTATGTGTTTCTAGCTTCAATCAATTCCTTTGTTAAATGTTGATAGATTTGGCATGTTTTACGTTTTGGATTTTGATTTTCTTATCGATTTTGAACAATAGAAGAAATTGTTGTGTTTTTTTATTTGAATGTATCTTGGACTGAGAATAATGGTTTGTTTCTTATGATATTTCTTGTGTGTGATTCAAAGTTATTGCAATTTTCCTCATTTCAAACAACTTATTTTATACTTCTATTAGAAATTTGTTAGAGTGCCAGTAGATCTTTGGAATTGTTGTTTAATATATTTGCTTAGAGTTGTATATGATTATTATATTTCTAATCGGAGTTATATTTAAATAATTGACGTATTACTATGAAATTTCTAGTAGATTGAATTATGATTTATATTCGATATTTTTTTATGTTTCTGTTAGAAATCTATTGGGATGCTAGTAGATTAAGTTATTTGTTTTTATCAAATCGCCATTTGCTTTTCAATCATAAGATATTGTTTTAAATACACTATTGATATGCAAAAGAGAGCATTATGTTGCATGTTTATGATATGTTTCATTGATGACATGTGT
>CATIWQ010015673.1:0-21384 GCA_949673415.1 Euphorbia schlechtendalii
ACTACATCGCAACTGTATACTTGCAGTTATCATCATTTTTCTATGTGATAAGAGGTATTGACAACACCTACAGTTATTTGTGAACAAGTTTTTGGTGCAGTTATTAGCCAATAGTTCACGAGATTTTGGAACCATTATTGATTAAACTTATCAGTAGAAAAGTGTCGAACACTTACCACCCATCTAGATATCTCCTTCTCGCTAATGGCGAGGGTGGGGGAGTGATAGGTGCATATGCTACCTCCGAGTCTGCATATAGTGTCCTTTGGTCCCGAGGACACCACACACGTGAGTCTCCTCTCTTTTCTCTTTTGAAGCTTGATTTCAAGTTTTACCGATTCTTTTTTTAACTTTTGTTTTATCATGGTAGGTTCCCCATGGCTGATGGTGAGATGCTTGCTCACCACTAATTATCTGCTCGTGACATGATCATTGCGGAGAACGGGGTAACTGATGTAATCCTGGTTGATTTTTGTAAAATGCAATTTTTATGTATGCATGTTGGGTTTGTGAGATGATGTGTATGCTTATTCATCATATGTTGACATTCTTGTGTATGTTTATGTTATGATGCATGCTTTCCACTGCAGGCCTTGATTTCTTTAGAGTACTAAAACTACTTGATGTTTTAGGATCGTGTGAGGACTTAGGATCTGAGGATCAAGGATTTGGAGCGATAGCTGATAAGTGTATAATTACACATATTATCATGATAATTTTGCATAATAAACGCTATGGTTTTAGTCATTTTTAGACTTCATGTAAAAGATTTCATGTGGTATGTAGTTGTTTTTTATGCAAATGCAAATACTAGGTAAATCTTTGGAGTAAAATGGACTAAGGTGGAATTACATGGAAAAAGAGTGGAAAAGTTGCAAAAAGTGGCATGGAACGTGAAGAATTGGCTTAGATTTGAAGATTTGAAGATGTGAAAGATTGGTGAAATTACAAGAAGTGTTGTGAAGAAATGCCATTCGCGGTCATGACAAATAATCGCGGTCGTGACTTATTTCCCTCACAAATAGAATTTGCCATACAAATAAGTCACGATCGTGATAGATAGTCACGATCGTAACACGATCAATTTCTATACTGTCAACTTCATAACTTCCATCTGCCACATAAGCGAATCAATAACTAATCAACTACCAACGGTTATGGATGACCAACACCTTTGAAAAGTCAACCAATCATGAAAGGTGCCTCTTTATTGTGAATAACATCAAATTTCATCAAACAATCAAAGTGAAAAGGTGCAATCTTTCACAAATGGATAAGGCTCTTCAAGTGGATAGATGCAACCCTTCAACTCTATAAATAAGGCTCCATTCTCCACCAAATTAAGTGCACACTAAGAGACATAAATTTCGTGCATATAGTAGGGAAGAAATGTAGAGAGAGAGAGAGAGAGAGAGAGTTATGATCTCCTTTCTTAGTTCTTAGTTTGAGAGAGTGAGATTGTAAAGTGATTTGATCATTCAGTCACTATATTTCTTCGCATTAAGAGCGATTATTGTAAAAGTGTACGACGCGAAGCATTCTTCAATAAAGAGTTTATTGTTCTTCACAATCTTCTATCTCAATTTACAAACTGAATACAGTCTGAAAGGAGTGTTCTGCATAAAGTCGAGACCGAAGGCAAGTAGACGCAGGTATTGCGGGAATTGACGACTCCCATCAAAGAGTGGATACGATTTGATCAACTTTAGCTTTCACTTGCAAACCTTTACAACTTTACTTGTTTCTTCATCTTATACTTTCTCTATCGAAGTTTATGATATGACTATGTGTCATAACGATTAATTTATCTTGTTTTCGTTTACATCAATTAAGTTGCATTCTTTTAAGTTTCGGGGTTAACGTGTTTTGATAGTGATCACTTGATCTGTGATTTAACACCGTTTAGTAAGCCAACATTTTTGGAATGGTATCTTGTTAAATGTGGTTATCTGAGAGCGACCCGTACTAAGCATAGCATTTATGTTATTCAGGTTTTTGTGAATTGATGCAAGTCATTTACCCTAGATAAGAAAAGTCATTTCATGTGTAACTTTATGTGCCACATAATTGAATCTTAGAAGTGCAGAACTGTATTGTTGAAAGTCATATATATGCATTATATTGTCTTTGAGTCTTTGCATTCTCATCTTTCAAAACTAGTTTTTAGGAAAGGCATATCTACTCTACTCTTCTTATTTGTATATCTTTTCAACTTTCACCAAATCTATCTTCAAAATTATTTTAAAAAACCTTCGCATCATTTTCTTTTCGATTTCTGAACTAGACCTTCCCTATGGGATTGATATCTTTTAAAACTACATCGTAACTATATACTTACAGTTATCATCATTTTTCTATTTGATAAGAGGTATTGACAACACCTATATTTTTTTGTGAACAAGTTTTTAGCGCTGTTGATATTTAGCCAAACTCATTGCGTTAAAATTATTAAACTTATCAGTAGAAAAGTGGCGAACAAGTTTTTGGCGCCGTTGCAGGGGATAAGTCTTTCGGAACAAGTGTAGCAAAAAACTCACGATCAATAGCGGTTTAGGCTCAGAGGTTCGCTCGCTCGGCAGCATCTGGTGGGAGCCGGTCCAAGACTCATCGATGGACTTCCTCCCTCCCTAGCATGCACCAGGGTCGATCAGGAAGCCAAGATGTGGAGGCGGACAATCGCATTGCCGAGACTGAGGATGTTGAGCATGATGGGGACTCCTCCTCTGTTTATATTTTCTTTTTGTGTTTGACTTCTTGATTTATGTAGGGATAAATTTACATTGGTTTTGGCGCTGTTGATGCCTTTCGCATAATCTTTTTAAGCTTTTTAGATATTTTGTTGAATTTGATTGAATTCCTCTATTCCAACCTTATTGAATTTTTGATTTCGCTCAATATGATGATTTTTGTGGATTTTAGAACATGATCCTGGTAAATCCCTCAGCCCAAAATTGACCTGTAAACTGATTTTCCATCGTACTGTAGCTGTCATATCGTTAACCACATTAGAAAATCCCGTCTACTAATAGATATAGGCAAACTTCCAAAAATGATATATAGTTAACTATTAATGATATTGCATCCAATTTCTATATTCGGCTTTCTTTTTTACTTTTCTTCCACAATCAGTAACTCTAGGCTTTCTTGCACACACTGAAGAACCCCGATTGGAAGAAACTCCAAATGTTTAGCTTATGGGGTCTCCGATATCTTACCTTTCACCTTGTGAATATGGCTTTAGTTAGGGCCCCAATTCACGTATTCCAGCTTTCTCAACAAGAGCTTTTCCCAATGCTAGTATCCTTGGGGTCCCATGTCCTCAAGGTTTTCCCTTAGCATTCCAATCCTAACGCTTTGGTGCCTAAGCTACCCTCTGGGGTTTGTGGAATTCGGATTCCATGACCCCTTTTCTGACTCATCCACCATCTCTTGGAGGGTTTCGGGTCGACACCATGCTAGAGTGGTGCAACGGTGCCCCTAGAGCTCACATTGCCTGGCCCTACATGGTGGCTTTACTCTTGATGTCAAAATTTATCATAGAGTTAGCACTATTTCCCCGTTCCAGTTGATATCCATCATCGATCCACTTTCTCGGGAAAATTCCCCATCTGTACTAGTGTTGGCAGAGAACCCTTATTAGCATGGATGCCATTATCTCCCGCCCTGATCTGGTCAATTTCTCTTCATGCTTCTCGAGGTAGGCCCGTAATGACTATTTATTGACTTCCCTCATTTTCTGCTTTTCTAAATAGGGTATACTTCAAGTTTTGCTTTTAGAGAAGCTTTCCCTAATTGGTGATCCACGGGGGAATCCTTTTGATTACTCACCCGTTACTTATAATAAGCGAGGGTTGACCACTAAGGGACATTCCTAAATGACCGATCAGGATTAGATCTAGATATTCGGCTGGCTCTCTGATGATAGGATCCACTGGCTTCACCCTTGGTGGGCGATCACTCATATCGCAATCATGATGCACGAAGATGAGATTCTGTTGATGGGCCTATATCATTCCACATTTTACTCGCCTTACCGCATATGTAGGTTGTACGGGAGGCACCAGAGGATACCGCGTTGCATATGCTCCTCCCGGGTTTCTGAGTGGCATTATTCTTGGCCAGATAGGCTACCGGTCTTGTGGATTCAGCATGCCTAGTTTGCTCGCCTTGATTATGGGGCAGCTGAGACTTCAGATATGGATAGATTTTATCACGGATGGCTAGGACCAATCAAGTCTCTGACAGCCCCTGAGCGCTATACCTGGGTGACGCATGAGTGTTCGAGGGAGGAAGATGGGCTGAGCCCTTATGATCGTAGGTAGAGCCAGCTTGATGATTCGTGGAGAATGATGCTATATATAAAAAAATGAAAATTAATCGACTTTTACTTAAAACATACCAATGTGGTATGATTCTATCATATTTATTTATCTTTTCTTTTCCTAAGTACAAACTATTGGACTAATTGTATTGTAAGATGTTTGTTGTTTACTTGTGAAATTTCAACCATTTCTTTCATACATCTCTATAATCATACGCATAAATATTTTCAGTAAGAAATGATATCTTTATTGATGAAACAAATCCAAGTACAAATATTTCGAGTGATTTGACTCCTGTCATTAGCTAGCCCTCTCATGTTTTCTAACTAATGAATTTATTTCACTAATTGTTCTAAGTTTTTCGTGAATCACCCTTTCGTGTTTCAAATCAGTTGCCTAATTTTTCTCAACCAATAGAGTGTTAGCTGACGGGCTTATTCATAGATATCTTTTATGTGTTTTGCACTGCTTTTTTGGATTTATTTCTTTTCCTAGATGTGGTAGCGCTTAAGCCTATTTTGATTGATTGGGTTGATGAACTCATTGCCATCCATATCCATAATCTTGATTACCCCTTTACTCAAAACTTTCTTTATCACGGATGGACTTTCCCAATAGGACCTGAATTTCCCTCTTATGTCCATGTTTGAAGGCCTTAATTGCTTCAATACCAAGTCTCCTGCTTTCAGGGGTTACTTTTGATACTTGACTTTACTGTTGAACGTCTTGGCCATCCACTGTTGATACATTTGCAGGTGATCTAAAGCCTTGAGATGATGCTCATCAGTCATGTTAAGGTATTCAAATCTAGCTCGGGCCCATTCTGACTCCCCTAACTTGGCTTCCAGGGCTATCCTCAACAATCTTACTTCTATTTCCACTGATAACACCGCCTCCCTTCCATATATTAGTGAGAACGGAGTTTGATTTTTGAGGGTCCGAATGCTCATTTTGTAGCCCAGACTGTGAAAGGTAGCTTATCCGCCTAATCTTGATAAGTAGTCACCATCTTACTCAAGATCTTCTCTATGGATTTTTTAGCCGCATCAACTGCCCCATTGGCTTGTGGTCTATATGGTGAGGAGTGGTGATGCTCGATACCGTATTTCTCGGGGAGCTCTACCATTGTCCCTTGGAATTAAACTCCATTGTCTAAGATGATGTGATGGGGGATCCCATACCGAGTGAAGATGTGTTTCTCTATGAACTTAGCCATTTTCTTAGTGGTGATATTGGAGTAAGATTTTGCTTCCACCCACTTAGAGAAGTAATCTACCACCACAATGATGAATCTGTAGCCATTATTGGAGGAAGGGAGAACCTCTCCAATTATATCGATTCCCCACACTGAGAATGGTCAAGGAGTAGATAAGTTGTGGAGATCCGAGGGAGGCAGATGGCTAAGGTCGCCATAGATTTGGCATTCGAGACATTTTTTGACCTCTGCGATGCAGTTAGCGACTATAGTGGTCCAATAATACCCTTGATGTTGGATCTTCTTGGCTAGAGCTAAACCGTTCTTATGCATCCTGTAATCACCTACATGCATGTGTTTGATTACATGCAAAGCCTCTTTTTCAGTCAAGCAATGAAGCAACAAACCCTCTAAGGTACGTCAAAATAGATCATTATTGAGAAGCTGTAATTGGATGGCTAAGCAATGGAGGGAAGTGCACTCAGAGTCCATGGTACCCTTAGGATAAACTCCATCTTTCAAGAATTGGACGATGCTGATGTACCAGCATCTAGAATCTGAGTCTTCCTCAACTGTCACCGCCCAACAATAATAAGGCTCTCTGCCTGATTGAAGAACTAAAGGTTTGATGGGTTGGGTCTGGGGCCCTTCCCACATAAAGGCCAGAGTGGCTAAGGAATCTGCCATTTGATTTTCCTCTTGTAATACATGATAGAATACGCGTTTATCGAACTTGGTGGAGGCTACCCAGGCCACTTCTAGATAGGGGCGAAGTGAATCCTCCTTAATCTCCCAATCGTTGGTCACTTGTCGAATTATCAAGGTTGAATCTTCGATGAATGAGACCTCTTTGGCTCTCACCTTCCTTAATGCTTCTAAGCCGAATAGACAAGCTTCGTATTCTGCCCCATTATTCGTGATTGGGAATTTTAAGTGCTTGGACAATGGAATGACTTCATTCTGAGGCATAATCAAGACTATGCCCAGGCCTACCCCTTTGCGATTCATGGCACCATCGAAGTACATGGTCTACTCCCTCTTGAACTCTTCTACTAGGGATAGTTGTTCATAAAAGAACTCCAGATTTTCCACATAGTCAGAGTCCATCGCCTGATTGGCTAAGAACTCGGTGACTGCTCGGCCCTTAATGACTTTCCTAGTGATATACTCAATGTCGAAATTCAGAGAGGAGAAAGAACCACTGGGAAAGCTTGCCCGCCAGTGTGTTAGATTGGCACAAATATTTCATGGGATCAACAATATTCACTGCCTGCTCCCGAGAAGATTAGAAGTAGTGGCACAACTTCTTAATCAGCCATACCATTACAGCACATATCTTTTCCACCATAATGTAGCGGGTCTCATACTCCAGCAGCTTCTTGCTTAAGTAGTAAATCGTGTGCTCCCTCTTATCATCATGCTCTTGCACTAGCATTTCCCTTACAAAGGATTCTTCAATGACCAAGTAAAGAATAATTGGGTACCTTGGGATGAGAAGCTTCAAGATAGGAGGGTTGATTAAGTATTTCTTAATTCTTTCAAACATGATCAGGCATGGGTCATTCGACACCACTGACTGCTATTTCCGTAGCAACTTAAAGATTGGCTCATAGATGGTAGTCAGGCGGGTAATGAACCTATTGACATATTATAAGGATCTCAAGAATGATTGCACTTCTTTCTCTGTCTTTGGCATAGGCATTTCCCTGATGGCTTGAATATTGTCTTGGTCTATTTCTATACCCCTTTGACTTACTATATGCCCTAGTAACTTTCTTGAGGTGACCTCAAATACGCACTTCTTAGGGTAAGAAACCTATCGAGAACTGCTAGATGTTCTTTCTGAGTGTTGGACTTGACTAGCATATCATCCACATACATTTCTACCTCCTTATGGATTAAGTCGTACAGTATAGCCATTACGGCTCTTTGTTGTTATCCCGACGTTCTTTAACCCAAAAGGCATGACCTTATAGTAGTAAGCCCCCAACTCGGTGATGAAGCTGGTTTTGATCTTGTCTTTGATATCCATGAGCATCTGATTATACCCCCGAGAAACCATCCATGAATGAGTACATAGCGGCCCGAGCAGCGCTGTTGACCGAGACATCGATATGCGACAGAGGGAAGTCATCTTTCGGCGAGGCTTTACTCAAATTTTGAAAGTCCACACATACCTTGAACTTCCCATCCTTCTTCGCAACTGGGACGATGTTCGCTAGCTATGTAGGATACTCTACCACTTCCAAAAAATTGACTTCTATCTACTTGGCCACTTCCACTTTCACCTTCTCAGCCCATTCAGGTAGCTATCTTCACAGCTTTTACTTAACAAGTTGGACTCGTGGATCGGTTGGAATTATGTGCTTGGTGATCTCTCTATCAACCCTCGGCATGTCTTTGTATGGCCAGGTGAACGCTACTATGAGTGGACGACACGGAGTGATGGGCCGAGAGTGCGCGATTTCATAGGGGCCCACCGGGGTGTTTGAAAAAAGGTGCACCGGGTTGGGGACCCGGGAAAATGGTTGAAAGAGAAGGAGAAAATAATATTTTTTAGATTGGTTCGAACCCGAATCCACCATCTCTTAGTATGGAATCGCCACCTGGATTAGCTCTTTCCAGGAATTAGAGTCTTGTGAGGCTTAACGTTCGAAGGACGGCCCACCAAGACACAGAGAGTCGGGTTCGGGATAAGTTGCTTATTTCTTAAGTGATCACATTATATTACATCTATAGAAAATCGTATTTTCTTAATTGTGCATATTCGCACTTAGGTCATTTTTGGAGTTTATGTGCATGATTCACGTATAGAAAAAGCAGTAAACCCATCCACAAAACAGTACGTAAATGCGAAAAAGTAAAAATTACAAAAATTACAAAAATCGGGGGATGCAACCTCCCCCTAACCTATTTATTACATTTTCTGTAAAATGATTAAAATGCGATACCCAAAGGAAAATAAATCCTAGGCATACATATAACCTGCATCCATAAGGGTTAGCATAGGGGATACCACATATGTTCGATTTGATTTTAGCGACACCTGTGTGGCCTAATTAAAACATCGATGGTTTAAAGTTGTTATTTTAAATAAAAAAATTTAATTTTTATTTACACGTATGTTGATCAATTTTATTAGTGAAAATGATCACGTGGCATAAGGTGAGGTCTGTTATCTGGGAATATATTTTATTCTCTTCGTGGGGGTATTCTAACATAAAAAAAATAAAAAAAAGAAATAAAGATGAAGGAGAGAATTACAACATTTACAATAATAATAAATGAAATAATTCCTAGGTCCACATCTAAAAGAAATTAAGAAAAAAATCAAAGAGCACCAAATAAGCAGCTCAAGGAACTCAGAGGCTTTTACCCTTTTGGCGTGAATCCACTTCGGCGTATCCGTTTGATCCCCGGGAACGTTTCTCGTTCGTTTTGGTTTAATTGTAGTTTAATTGGAAAATAAATGTTTATTTATCCAAAAAGATAATCAGACTCGGGTTCTAAATTTATTTTAGACCCGAGAATATCTGAGGATATTTAAAGAAAAATAGATGAAGAAATTTGATTTTAAGATGAAGAAGTTTGGAATCCAAAAGTTTTTTAGATCAAAGAAAATGTTAGAAGAAAACAAAGTATTTTTGTAGTATTTGCTTGTGTTTTTTTATCTGAAAAAGAGAATTTTTCTCTGAAATTTCGAGCCCCTATTATCGAAAAGGGAAAATCCTGAAAATCCAAAAGAGGTAAGTTTTTTCCGGCAAGGGGTCTCTGTTCGCCACTTTTCTACTAATAAGTTTAATCAATAATGGTTCCAAAATCTCGAGAACTATTGGCTAATAACTGCGCCAAAAACTTGTTCACAAATGAATGTAGGTGTTGTCAATACCTCTTATCACATAGAAAAATTGTTATAACTGCAATTATACAGTTGTGATGTAGTTTTAAATGATATCGAACCCACAGGGAAGGAACCAGGTCTAAAGATAAACTAGGGAAGAATATAAGAAAATAAAATATGGTAGAGATTTTTGTGGATAGGAAAATTCGAATGAAAAGTTGAGCAGATATACATGTGATAGATTAGAGACTCTAAATAAATAGATTTTCACTACAGACAAGTATAGCAAAGAAAAAATGCAAGACCAATGGAAATGTTACGACACACTAGACTAATCTAACAAACCGGTTCAACATACACAGATGTTCAATAATTCACCGCAGAGCAACACATGAAATAACTTTTCTAAACCTAGTGCGAACGAGATAAGACTGTTATATAATCCTTGACAACATCAATACTATGCTTAGTACGGGTCGCTCTCACATAGCCACATTTAGCAAATTACCATTCCAAAAGTGTTAGCTCACTAAACAACGTTATATCACAGATCCAGTGATTATACACGGTATTGTTAACCCCGAAACTACTCTTAAAATTAACGCCATTGCATATAACTTGATTAACATATAAGACTTAACACGAAATACGCATTATGACAAATAGACATATCATAAACTTTGAAATAGAAAGTATAAGTAAAAAGAAAAGCAAAGTTGTAAGGTATGCAAGTGAAAGTTAAAGTTGATCAAACCGTATCCACTCTTTAATGGGAGTTGTCAATTCCCGCAATTACTGCGTTTGCTTTAAATTCGGTCTCGGCCCGTACAGAACCTCCGCTAAGATACTATTCTTTGCGAATATCGAACAAACAAGTATTGAAGAATGAAAACTTTTATTGATAAGTGATTTGCAAGTACACTTATACAATAATCGCTCGAGAATATAGAAAAATCTAGCGATTGAAACAAGGATTCAAATCACTTAAACATTTTCTCACTAACACTTAAGAACGTAGCGATTCTAACTACACACACTAATCCACTTATGCACTTCTTGAATTTTTGCCTATGCACGAAATTATTGAGGATTTGGAGCCCTATTTATAGAGTTTGAAGGGTTGCGTCTATCCAAACGTAGAGTCACATCCATTGGTGGAAGATTGCAGCTCTTCAATGTGATTGGTTGAGAGGCTTTGATTCAATCCACAATGGATAGGCACCTTTTCATGATTGGTTGACTCCTGATAAGTGTCTTTTCATTGGTAGTTGATGGCGGTTGATCATGCTTATCTGGCGGTTGGTAGTTTAGAAGATAATACCAGAAAACTGTCCATGTCGCTACCGCGATATGTTATTCGCGACCATGAACCTTTGATTGGCAGATTTCTATTTCTGAAGTGAACATGTCATGACTGCGCGGTATTGTCACGACCGTGAATTGAGTTTTCTTCATAAATCTCATTGTAACTTCACCGTTCTTTGACAGCTTCGATTCTAAGCCAAATCTTCAAGTTCCACGCATCATTTTGCACCATTTTAACTCTTTTTTCATAGAATTCCATTTTAGCTCATTTTACTCCCAAGATTTGCCTAGTATCTCCATTTGCATAAAAAAACAACTACATACCACGTGAAATCTTTTATATGAAGTATAAAAAGGACTAAAACTATGGTGTTTATTGTATAAAATTATAATGATAATAAGTATAATTATACACTTATCATACCCCCACACTTAACTTTTGCCTTGTCCTGAAGGTAAATTCAACAAAAGTGTATAAATTTGGTAAATAAGTTCGTACCTTATTGGCGAATGATTATTGCAGTGAGTGCCACATTCCACGTTGCAAAAGATTTCCAGTATAAGTTCAAAATTTCCCACAAATCAGTAATGTGCAATTTATATAGCTCAGTTGCGTACCTTTGTTCATAATGAAGAGTCTACCAAATCACATCTTCATATAAGTGTTATATGCATACTCGAATATTACCTTCTCTTAAGCATAGTATAAAGTATAAAGGACAAAAAAAGCACACTTTGATTAATTTCTCTCAAGGCATTTTTAGGTAACCTAGGATGCTAAAACACTCTCAGTGGTTGCATTTTATGCTCCATACCACTCTCCCCTTTTTTCAGTGGTTGCATTTAATGCTCCATACAACTCTCTCATTTTTTTCTTTTAAGCATATGTTTTTGAAGTACTTTGTACTTTGCACCCATTTTTCGTGCTATGCTTTCTTTTCTTTTTTCACTCAATGAATGGTTGTAGTTTCTGTTCCATACCATTCCTCACCTTTTGCATAACTCATTGGTTATCTTCTCTTTCTTTTGATTTTTCATTAATACCCTCATCCTTTATTGATCAATTTCAAAGTATTATGGCTATAGTTTCCTAACACTTTAAACATACTCAATACTTATAGGACCTATTCGATATTTGCATATAAAACTCATAGTAAGAATACCATTAGATATTACTTCATTTAAACTTATCGGAAGCATTAAACTAAAACTATATAACTTATACTAATTCATGTTGCATCGAAATATAAATCAGAACTTACTTGGAATGTTGCTTTCGAATGTTACTCACCACTCATCCTTGCCAATAATTTTGTGCTACTAACACTTAAATTCAACATGCGCTCGATTTTTGCACTAACATCAAACTTGTAAAACCTAACACTCACAATAACCTTGGACAATGTTATTAAAGTATAAGAAATGATAATGTATAACTAACAAAATATCAAGAAAAATTTTCAAATTTCTTCGATTTTTTAATTTTTATTCATTTTTTTTAGATTTTACGGGATTTTTACAAATGCCCCTCACACTTAAAGAACATAATGTCCTCATTGTGAGACATTATAAAAATCAAAACTAAACTACTAAAGCTAAGGCTAGACTAAAAATTATTGAAAATAAAGCTAAGGAAAGATAAAACCCGTTTATTGTGAAGGAGAATCCGACGGACTAGGAGTGAATTAACAATTTTGCTTTCTAAAGAATGAAAGTAATTTTCGAAGCATCGATTTATTACTTTTCTTTAGAATCTTCATGTCTCTCTTCATGACTCCAAGTTCCGCTTGGCAATTATCCAACTGAAGTTGCATGCTAGCTTTCCAATCTTCCAGAGCTTCTTCATCTTCATTTTCTTCTTCAACTTCGATCATCTGTTCTTTTCCTTTGTGACGGTTCACGGATGGATTTGATGGTCCGACGGAAGAATCTTCTTGAGTTAAGTTGAGCTTCTTGGTGCGGTTGGAGTAGGAATAAAAAGAATAAACACCATCATGCTCTTGGAGTAATCCGGTGTTCTTCAAATAGTTTCCATCCATATATCGAAAATACTCACCCAGTTGTTGAACATAGGGGAGTTCACCTCTTGCTCCCAAGACTATGGCGGTGATAATCTTGGCCGCTCCAATTTTACTCGTCATGCTCGTTGAGTTCTTCTTCATCATATCCTAAATTGTATCCACAATTTCCACTTTTTGCTTCATCATAGCGCAAGAAAGAATAAACAAGTCCTTCTTTTGAACTTTAGTATTCTCGACTCGATAAAATACCGAAGTGGAATGGTATTTGTGGAGAAGGAGAATACATTCATCCTTAATGAGTTTGTTAGGAGAATTTTTGGGATCGAAGACTCTCTTACCCAACAAATTTGCCCAAACTCGGTTAGGTTGAAATGAGTCCATTATGCTTGCTGAATTGGCAATCTCAAAACTGAACCAATCACTCATCATCTCTCTTGTGATGGTGTATTGATGTCCTTGATTCCGAAATTGAATCACCCTCTTCCTTGAATCTTCATAATCGAATGTCACCAAACATTTGAGAATCCAATCTCGATTTTGTGGGAATCACATATCCACAAATTTTGAAAGACCAAGAATTGAAAGGCATGTCTCTATATCTTGTCGGAGATTAAGAGTTTCCAAGAAAACCAGATCGAGGAATATCATCCCGGTGATATCCAATTTGCTTAGTCTTTGAAATCTCTTACCTTCTTCTCTCATCCTTAACGGGAATAGATAATCGAATTCTTCTTGAATCGATTGTGGACTTCTCTTTTGTGCTGCTCTTTTCACACGAGTCATGTTGGTTTGAAGATAAAGTATTGAAAAAGGTTTAGATATTTAAATGTAGAAGATTAGAAATTTCAGAAGTTTTGGAGGCTCTTAGAAGGTATGGTATTTAGGGTTCAACTTGGACCTATTTATAGAGATATATTTGGTCTCTAATTGGTCATTAATGGGATTATAGCCGTTTGGGGTCAAAACTAGCCATTAATGGCGGTTTAAGCCATCTGTCACGTGTCAATTCACGAGCTATAACGGTTATAATTTCACCGTGTCGCGATCGTGAAGGCCACTTGTGATCATGACTCTCCTCACGAAAGAAACAAAAACTTTTATTCTTCAGTGATCACTAGCGCGAGATATGTCGCGGTCACGAACCTCTTTATCCTTCAAATTTCTTTAATTTTTAGACTTGCACCTATAAAAACTTAGAAACACAAACACAAACACAAACTTTGTTAAATATAAACAATTAATATTTATTTTAGTACCTTGAGAATTCATGGTGAAGAAAGTAATTGAACATCGACATCTAGGTGTTCAAATAATTTTTTTTATTTACAAAAACAAAGACTTACAAATAATTAAACAAGCAAGCAAACAAACAAACAAATTGACTACTAAACAAACATACAACCTAAAATCTACCTATACAAATTTTTCTAAAAGGAGAAAAGACATGAAATTTATTCAGGCGGGAATGATTCTATCATCCGATTAGTTTCACAAGTAGATTCCCTTAAATCTTGTTCAATATCAATCAATAAAGCACAAATGTCTTCGATTTTTCTATGAATCGAAACTTGTCCTTCCATAAGATCAATTAATCTTTGATGGAGATTGGAATCTCTTCTGATTTCTCCTTGCCTATTTTCCCTTTCTCTTTCTCTATTTGCTTCCACCCTTTCTTCCTATGGCTTCTAGCCATAAGTTATTCTATCTTCTCCAATTTTCCTTATCAAGAAATTTTTCTCAAAGAAGACTTCCATTGTTAACTCCAGAATTACGTCCTCACTATTGAAAATTTACGTAAAATAAGGTAATCTCCCTACTTAGCCCAACAGATTTACCATTGTTCGACACCCATATTCGATCAATTCAGGATTTCACACTGTAGACATGAGCATCTCTATCATAATCCCAGAGACATCGACAGGAATGCCCTCTAGAATTGCTTCCAAGATAAACAATTCTTCAGGAATGACAATATCGGAGTTTGACCTACCAAACAACTCTCCATTTAAGTAAAAGTGTAATGCCAACAAACAAGGATCACGAATCCACCGGTTATAGGTGAATTCTTATTCGTACTCAGTTTGGAGATTCCATGTTGGTAGTGGATCCCAATTAGGATACATTTTGTTGGTACAATCTTTTGGAAAACCCAAATTTTGCTCCAATTTCTTCCTTGATACTTTATACTTCTTTCCTTGATGTCGATACTCCAAACATTTCATCTTAGAATTTGTCCACACTAGCGAAATCAGCATTTCCTTACAGTTATCTTCATTGTTCCCAATATTCATAGAGGAGTAGAGAACGAAATTTAGGATTCCAAGGTAATACATTACCCTCTCATAGATTCCTAATTGAAGAAAATTATTCTTATGAATGACATAAGAACTAATAAAATATGCATCTCTGATGGTTTCGAAATGATCACCTTCCTCTCGAGAATGAATAGGAAAAGGTGCTTCATACCACTCTTACAGGTCTGAAGGAGGAACAAGAACAGATTTGTTTGAGTGAACCATTTTGATGAAAAAGGATTTATTGATTTCAAGGTTTAGAATAGAAAGTTTTGATTGAAAAAGGAGGAATTTTGGATAACTGAGTTGAATGGTTATGAGAGTTACAACCTATATGTAGAAAATGAGAAAAACTGTCAAAAAACTGCCAAAACTGCTGCAGTTATACCGTGTGTCGCGATCGTGATCCTTTATCGCGAGCGTGACTACAGAATGTTTGAAAAATAGAAAGTTTGTAGAGGAATTCACAAGCGCGATAGACAGTAGCGAATGTGAATAGGAAAAATAGAAGAAAATCTTCTATTTGTCAAGAATTAAGATGGAAAATTATGATGTGTCACCCCAAAAATGATTATTTCATAAACTTTTCGTATCTAGAATAGAATTTAGAAAATTGTATAGTATAGGAAACAAAACAAGTAAACAATATCTTCATAACTTACTTGGCTTCCCAACAATATCTTCAGAACACATTTGCCTTCCCCGGCAACGGCGCCAAAAAGTTGTTCGCCACTTTTCTACTGATAGGTTTAATCAATAATGGTTCCAAAATCTCATGACCTATTAGCTAATAACTGCGCCAAAAACTTTCTCACAAATAAATGTAGGTGTTGTCAATACCTCTTATCACATAGAAAAATGATGATAACTGCAAGAATACAGTTGCGATGTAGTTGTAAAAGATATTGAACCCACAGGGAAGGAACCAGGTCTAAAGATAAACTAGGGAAGAATAAAAGAAAATAAAAAAGAGTAGAGATTTTTATGTATAGGAAGATTAAAATGAAAAGTTGAACAGATATAGATGTGATAGATTAGAGACTCTAAATAAATAAATTTTCACTACAGACAAGTATAGCAAAGAAAACATGTAAGATCAACGAAGATGTTACGATAAATTAGACTAATCTAACAAACCGGTTCAACATACTCAGATGTTCAATAATTCGCTATAGAGCAACACATTAAATAACTTTTCTAAACCTAGCGCAAACGAGATGTTCACATAGCCACATTTAGCAAGTTACCATTCTAAAAATGTTGGCTCGCTAAACAGCGTTATATCATAGATCCAATGATTATACACGATATTGTTAACCCCGAAACTACTCTTAAAATTAATGCCAACGCATATAACTTGATTAACATAAAAGACTTAGCACGAAATACTCATTTTGACACATAGACATATCATAAACTTTGAAATAGAAAGTATAAGTAGAAAGTAAAGCAAAGTTGTAAGGTATGCAAGTGAAAGCTAAAGTTAATCAAACCGTATCCACTCTTTAATGGGAGTCGTCAATTCCCACAATTCCTGTGTCTGCTTTGAATTCGGTCTCGGCTCGTACAGAACCTCCTCTAGGATGCTATTCTTTGAGAATATTGAACAAACGAATATTGAAGAATGAAAACTTTTATTGATAAGTGATTTGCAAGCACACTTATACAACAATTGCTCAAGAATATAGAGAAATCTAGTGATCAAAACAAGGATTCGAATCTCGCTAACACTTAAGAACATAGCGAATTTAACTATACACACACTATATCTCTCTTTATTTGCACTCTAATGCTTTCCTCTCTAGTGTTCCACACTATCCATGAAATTGTTGAGGATTTAGAGCCCTATTTATAGAGTTTGAAGGTTTGTGTCTATCCAAACGAAGAGTCACATCCATTGGTGAAAGATTGCATCTCTTCAATGTGATTGGTTGAGAGGCTTTGATTCAATCTACAATGGATAGGCACCTTTTCATGATTGGTTGACTCTTCATAAGTGTCTGTTCGTTGGTAGTTGATGGCGGTTGATCATACTTATCTAGCGGTTGCTAGTTAAGAAGATAATACCAAAAAACCATCCATGTCACAACCGCGATATGTGGTTTACGACCGTGAACCTTTGATTGGCAGATTTCTATTTCTGAAGTGAACATGTCGTGACTGCGAGGTATTGTCACGACCGTAAATTGGGTTTTCTTCAGAAATCTCCTTGTAACTTCACTGATCTTTGACAGCTGTGATTCTAAGCCAAATCTTCAAGTTCCACGCATCATTTTGAACCTTTTTCACTCTTTTTTCATAGAATTCCACTTTAGTTCATTTTCACAACTACATACCACGTGAAATCTTTTATATAAAGTATAAAAATGACTAAAACTATAGTGTTTATTGTATAAAATTTATATAATAATAAGTGTAATTATACACTTATCAGACCTTCATCAGAACAAATAAAGAACTAATAGACGAGGTATATACCAAGAATTAAAGGATAGTCTAGTTCGTTTGGATGGACCATTAAATGGTCAGACCAAATAACAGGTTGAAAGAGGAAGTGGGGAAATATACAATGTGCATAGCACGGTGTTTTATCATTGCGAGAGGGCCCCACGAACATAGGTTATTCGCCAGATGGGGCTTGCGTGGCAATTTCACAAGTACTGAAAAATTATGCGCTAGCACATGATTGTGGGCTACAGGGCCACCAGCACACTGCAAGCCCGTGCTTGTGATCCTCCCCAAGTTTCTCTAGTATTTGCGAGATTTCTTTTGAATTCTTGTTCCTATTTTTGGAAAAGAGCCTTCGTAGTTATTTTCAGCTTGGTCTACAAGTGGTTTAACAACCACTTGTTAATTGACAAGTTATCCCTCCTCGTGAGATTTTGGTTGGCGGGGTTCGTGTGGACTTATCGTAGAGGCTATCCTAGTTTATAGGCTTGTGCTAACGAAGTGTTATCCAATTTCTCTTAGTGATCGCTCTACCACATCAAAGAAAGAAAAGCATCAACTGGTAATGCTCTATACTTAGATATTAGGAATCCTTTTATAAGTTTTATAAACCTAATGCATCTATGGAATGTTTCAATTAAATTATATCAATCATGACATGCTTGGGAGTCCCTTTTATGTTAAAATTTTAAGTTTTGAAATTCCGCCGAGCCAATTCGCATGTTTATTACCTACCTTAATTAACAACATTTGTTCCTTAATCATTCTTTTCAAGGTATCATTCTTCAAGGCTCAATTATAATCTACTTCATATACTAGCCCAAACTCTCTCTCTCTCTCTACAATACCCCATTTAGTTAGGATAAATATAGTTCCTTACTGTAAAATGAATTTCTCCATATCGCTAGCAATGTTAATATACACATGATTCTCTATGATTTATCCTTGAGGATGAACTAGTACTCTTCTAGGGTAGATTCTTGAGTTGAAGACGCCATTAGAATTTGCTATTTTGAGTAGAGAGAAGAATTAGGAGTTTTAAGAAGAAAAGTATTTTCTATCCATAAGCAAAGATCAAAGTGAACGGTGAGATTGAATATAAAGATTAACCGACTAAGTAAAACGTTGTAGTTTAGGTGAAAATGGTTTAAATTCAAAAACTATTAAAACATGAGATTTTAACTTTAACCACATGAAACTTAAACTAAAGTTGTTTCATCAGTTTCTCCAAATATGATATCATCAATGTATATTTGGAAAAGTAACACATCTTCTTTCCTCTGCTTGATGAATAAAGTTGCATATACTTTTCCTCTTTTGTAGCCTTTGTTGAGTAGAAAGTTGGTCAGCTTCTCATACCAACCATAGGGTGCTTACTTCAATCTATAATGAGCTTTCTTAATCTTGTAGACATGCTCTAGATTCTTCGCATCTTCAAATCTAGGAGGTTGATGCACATAAAATTCCTCTTGGATGAAACCAATCAAGAAAGCACTTTTCACATCCATTTGATATATTTTAAAACTCGTATGGGATGCGAAAGCACATAATATCCTGATAGATTCAAGCCTTACTACAGGTGCATAAGGTTGGTCAATCAAGACAATAATTGAACATACAGGATCTCCTTAGCATACCATGATTGCTATAATCTAAGTTGAAACGTTCCATAAATGCTATCAGGTTTATAAAACTTGTTAAAAGAAACCTAGCATCTAAGTTAAGAGCATTACTAGTTGATGCGTGTCTTTCCCTTGGTGCGGCGCTCCCTTAGAGTAACTCAGCAGAACTCAATTAACACTAGCTTCCAATCTAGGACAGCCTCTATGATTGATCCACACAGATCTTCATCGACCAAAGCCTCCGTTGAAGAAGAACCCGTTGGTAGACAATAGCTACCAGACCGCTTGAAGACCAACTTGAAAATATTAACTAAGAAGGCTCAGTTCAAAAGAAAGAATCTTCTAAAGAATTCTTGCAACATTTGAGAAACTCGTGGAGGATCTTGCAAAAAGCTCGCGAATAAAAGATGTCGAACTCAAAGAGAATGGCTGAGTTGAAGTACTTTGAAAGTGGGGGGGAGGTTATTTATAGCCAAAAGGGGAGTATACCGATGTGAGATTGGTGTAAAAAACCAATCCCACGCGGGCTTACAAGCCCACGTGGGCTGCTCCGTGAGAATCTCACGGAGTAGCTTACCACGCAAGGCAAGCCCCTCGCATGGGCTTGCTTTGTGTGATGCGGGCTTCACAAGAATCTCGCAAGCCTATGGCAGCCTGGGCTTGTGAGATTGTCTCGCAAGCCCACTCGCGGCAAGCCTTGCTGGCCTTCGTAAGCGCTTGGCACTTCATGTGCATGTAACCTGATCTAGTTTTGTAGTAGTAACTAATACAATAAACTCCTTCCATTAGGTTAGGTATGATCTAGTTTATTGATCTCGGATTAAGTGTCAGCTCATGTAATAGTCGTAGCTATCCTGGAGTTAGACTTGTTCACGAAGAACACCACTAGCCATAATGTATCAAGATTGACTAGAAACCCATTCTATCAATCTTATACTCTAATCAAAGGTTTATGAGTGTGTCTCTTCAACAAGAAACCTTAAGGTACATCTCCCATTATATCACTATATCAGGAGCGATGCATCCCATCTTGACTATTCAGCTTACCAAAATGTTATCAGCACTATATCCGTAATCACCCATATCATCCTGATCACTAGGGTATGAATAAGTATGACCCAAAGTATAGCAACTCCTACATAAGGTAACCAATATCTCAGGTCTAAGGACACTTGTACTACTACTGCAATAAGACATGACACCAACACATGGATATAGTTATTTCCGAGTGTCTGTCCTATAGCGGTCTCCAATGTATTACCCGAATACATTCATGTGTTAACTGAAGGTACCACCTTCATCTCATGAGATCGGTTGCTTAGATCTAATCCAAGGAGTAAGTCTACACATGCTAGTTTGTCCGCTTCATTGATGTCTAATCTCAATGAAACTCTGACTAGGGATATTTAGACTATTCATAGTAACATGTATGTGCAGTTCACACACCAAATAGCTCCCACTATGTCCTTGCACTTTTATGCTATGAAGTAGCCACAGATTTTATCTTATCAATGCGCATATATAATACCACATATATATGATCCAGCGAGATACATAAATTAAACAAACATTGATAAATAACAAAGATGCCTTTATTATTATTATTATTATTATTATTATTATTATTATTATTATTATTATTATTATTATTATTATTAATAGTAATCTAAAACTATTTGTACATTGTAATTAAGATATATCTGTTCATCACTTTTCTACTGATAAGTTTAATAACTTTTTCACAAAGATTTTGGCTATATATTAATGGTGCCGAAAATTTGTTCACGTAAAGTATAGGTGTTGTCAATACAACTTATCAAAATAGAAAAATGATTATCACTGCAATTATACAGTTGCGATGTAGTTTTATAAGATATCAATCCCACAGGGAAGGATCAGCTCTAAAGATCAACAAGGAAAACGGAATGAAGAAAATAAAACAAAATAATTTGAAGTTTTGGATAGGAGGATTAGAATGAAGAATGGATAGATATATGTATGGAAGATTAGAGATTCTAATATATAAATTTTCCTACGAAATAAGTATAGCAAAGAAAACATGCAAGTTCAACAAAGTTATTACGTTCACTAAACTAATCTAACATGATCGGTTCTAGACACTTGGATTTTCAATTATTCACCACAGAGCAACACATGAAATGACTTTTCTAAATCTAGCACAAACGAATCAAGACAATTATATAAACTTGGACAACAATATTACTATGCTTAGTATGGGGTCGCTCTCACATAGCCACATTTAGCAAGTTACCATTCTAAAAATGTTAGCTCACTAAACAGTGTTAAAATCACAGATCCAGTGATTATATATAATC